>VWYH01008316.1:2012703-2023414 GCA_013399365.1 Pampusana beccarii
CCCCTCATCCAGGTAACTGATAAAGAGATTAAACAGAACTGGCCCCAAAGCTGAGCCCTGGGAAACACCACTTGTGACCAGCCACCAACTGGATTTGACTCCATTCACCACAACTCTTTGGGCCTGGCCATGCAGCCAGTTCTTCACCCTTCAAAGAGCACACCCACCCAAACCAGGAGCTGCCAGTTTCTCCAGGAGAATGCTGTGGGAAATGGTGTCAAAGGCTTTGCCAAAGTCTAGGTAGACAACATCAACAGCCTTTCCCTCAAACACTAAGCAGGTCACCTTATCACAGGGGGAGATCAAGTTAGTCAAGCAGGACCTGTCTTTCATAAACCCACGCTGACTGGGCCTGATCACCTGGTTGTCCCATATGTGCTGTATGATAGCATTCAGGATGATCTTTTGCATGATCTTCCCTGGCACCAAGGTCAGACTGATGGGCCTGTAGTTCCCCAGATCCTCCTTCCAGCCCTTCTTGTAGATGGGCGTCACATTTCCCAACCTCCAGTCAACTGGCACCTCCCTGGTTAGCCAGGACTGCTGATAAATGATGGAACGTGGGTTGGTGAGCCACATCTGCCCTGCCCTGCTCCCACATGCTGACAGAAGGACCTTTGCTTGAATCTGCAAATCTACTTTAGAAAGACTTCTGCTGACAGTTCCTGGATGGAAGCACAGACCTGAAATCTGATCAAATATTTATCTGCTTTATGATTATTAAAAGATTTAATTTAAGAAGAGCTGGAAAATAAGGAAATATTGCCATTGACTTACTGACAAATTCAATCCAACCAATATTATGTCCAGGCACCCTCCCAGCAGCACATACGCTATTCTCCCCAAAACCAACATTAGCCATTTGACAGCTCGCTGGACAGAACACTGCAGATCAAATTTCCAGATACAGGGGACTCACATAAAAAAGGGAAAGAACGACAGAAACAAGCTGAATACGTTTCCTTAAGTATTCAGTATCATGAGAATCCAGAGGTAGGCATTTTGTGATGCAAAAAGAAAACAAATGTCTTTCATTTCACAAAGTAAATAACTTAAGGAATTATTAACAGTGAATCAATCATTGTTAATTATAGACCTATTCTAATGAAGTGAAAATAAAAAATACAGAAACAATATCGTAGCCATTTTGACAAAAAATTAGCAACAAGACTGAAGTCATCACATGCACAGTGAAAATAAAAATCATACAGAACAGCACCTTTCTATTTACTATTTATTGCAATAGCCAGTCATGTTTAGCATTGTTAATCCAGAGCCAGCTGTAAACTGAAACAGAATTTTTCTATTGGGCTCACATAGGCTGAATTTTCATCGCAGCGCACAGAGAGTTGCTTTGAGAACTCCTCACACTGTCAATTTGGCACATTTACAATTCATCATGCAATGCAGTGAAAACTTCTATGCCTCTAATGTATCTTACATTTTTCTTCAGAATAAGCTTTTTTCAGAGGAGAAGGAGTTGTTCTTGCCAAAGAGCACATAAAAACTGCAACGTGTTATATGCTGTTTGTCATTTTGACTGGGCAGCACAATAGTCACTCTCCTTCCTTCTCTCCCTACCACGTTGTTTCCAACAGAAGCTTCACATTTTCAAATAGGCTCGTGATCAGGAAATAACATGAGCAAAGAATCAGAGTGACCCTGAGCACTTTCAAAAATCCAGCCATAGGCTCTTCAAGGCTCCCTATGTAGCATTACATTCCAAACTTAGAAAGGCACGTACCAGCCTAATGCTAAAATACAGCTACAATGCATGTGTTCTTAAATCTTCTGTTTCAGAATCTTTATATTTTAATGGAATGCAATAATCAATAAACTGAAAGTCCAGCAACTGGACATCATTTCCAATGAACTCCTAGTTGCCTTTACTATCTTCAGTTTTGTTACGGCTCACATTATTTGGTACCACTTCCATGAAATGATGGCTCTGAGAAGTTGCAATTTATTTAAGTAAAATTAATTTTCTAAGCCCTAAAATCTTTCATACCAAGTCTACAGTTCACTGGATTCTTTTGCCAGAAGTTTTTGTAAAAGAACACCAACTTATCAAATCCAAACCTTGTAAACTCAGTGACCTCCTGACTTCCAGGATAAAATTTCAGGAGGATAGGGGGGACAAGCCCAGCCTGCACCAACAAATAACCTGAAAGTACAGGCACTCATCTGAAGTATTAGAAATACTTCTCTAAGGAATAAAACACACAGGGCAGAGACTTGAACACTTGAACTTGCATATCCCACTTTGCAGGCTATGCAAATGTAATTTCACTTTTTTTCCAATAGAATAATCTGGAAATCATTCTAACACAGAGTGCAAACGACTGAAAAACTTTTTTCTTTCCAATACTACTCATAACAACCTCTGTCTTGCAAAGCCTCAAGCATATAGCATTAAATGAATAAATAACAGAAGGTACCTGAGAGTCAAAGCAGGAAGGAAAAAGGGACAGAAAGGAGGAAAGGAGAAAGGGAGAACCTTTCATTTCATTTAAATTTTTCCTGTGCCGTTTTTTCTTGGTCTTTAAAATCTATGAGTGATCTTCAAGCCCCAAGGAAATAATTAACAATTTTTCAAGCTGCATCAACAGGGCCACAAAGCTACACTATATAATTATTTGAAGTAGATAACATTTAAAAGGCACCTTCCAGGATGTCTCAAACTTCTAGCAATGTCATGATCTTTTTGCACCGATACGATGGCCCAGTTTCTCTAGGTATTAATTCAGTATTCCATAATTAATATATCTGGCATATCTAAGAAGAATTATCCTAGTATTCTGAAAAGCAAGAGGCTAGGTTAGGTCACTCATAGGTGGCTAGTGCTTTTAAGAGCTAAAAATTAACAATCTTAGTTTAGACCAAAGAATTAATTTTAAATTAAAAGTGACATTCATATCGTGAACTGTGCTATGACAGATACCCAGCTAGCTGTAAACAAGCTAACACATATACTGGAAATTATTTAACTACGGTAATCCCTGGCTCCTCACAGACTGAACTCCTCAGAGGAGTAAATCACTTCTGCATTTCTGATGTTGTTGTACGGCTTTCAGTGCCTGTGTTGGCTCATGTGCAGCTCGGCCAAGGGTCCCTCTGCTGCAGTGCAGTATGCAGCATGGACATACCACAGAGATCAAACACAGAAGGAAAGAATTTAACCAGTTCAGCAGCAAGCAAAACTACAGGGTTCTCCGTGTCTCCATCATTGCATAGGTTTAATGATACACAATACACAAAGGCACCTGAGCTCTGCCTTAAGGACAGGCAATAAAACAAAGTTAGTCTTACTCTAGGGCAAGCACAAAAACTTTCTCTAAAACCTTGGACCTCACTTTTTAAATCTGCAGCAACATCCAGTGCAGTGATTTAAAATTCAGTTGCCTGGAAGAATCAATTATCAAGGTCTGAGTCACCTGCGTGTAGAGACATCTTTAATGTTATTTAACGCAGCACTACAGGTGCAGCGTCCCAAAAGACGCATTATTTACCCTCATAACTAACCTGAAGCTTTAGGTAGGCATATAAGAGTTCATACAATCCTTAGGTCTGCAAAAGATTGTTTAATGGAAATTCACGCTTCTGGCTTGGGTCTTGAGATTTATATCTGCCAAAAATAGTGGGATGCATTCCAAGGTACAGTGTCTTAGTCTTTCAGTTGTCACTCAGCCTGACCTGAGCAGTTAGTCTAAGTCATTGTCCAGACCAGTTATCTATTCTTTAATTTCTACAATACATCCGATTACTTCCTCAATTTTTCAGAAGGGAGAAATGCAACACGATGCAATGTAGTTGTTTTGGTTTGGTTTTTGTTACTGCAGACAAGTGAAAATGTTGCTGTAGTAGTACTGGTTAGGAACAACCTGCTCTGGAAAAAAAGAGAGACCGTTTTTCCTTACTTTTCTGGCTGTGGCACAGGTACCATTAACAGAAATATCTAGCCTTTACCTTTACTCATTTTGCTTTCAAGCGGATACCAAATTCAAAAGACAGACCTGTTTTGATCCCTTTCCTAAACATGGATGAAATACAGACATATCTGTATTTCACTTGCAGATACAATTTTCAACTTAGTCATAATTTGAAGTTAATCAAGGAATTTTTTCATCTTGTAATTTCTCACCTGCAGGTAGTTAGAACTGTGATTATGACTAAAATTACCATTAAAAACTTCATCCTGTGGTTTCATTACCTGTGTCAAATGAGTTATATTAATTACAAATTATGATATTCACAGACTTGTGTTAACATGCATCTCAACAGGAACCATGAGCTTTCCACCGAAATCTGCAATTCAGGACTTAATTGTGGTAAACATCCAGAACTCAAACTAAAACTCAGCCTCATGAAAGAATGGCTCAGGCACTTGTGTTGTCAGAGAGCAAGGTAAGTACGACTCTCGCAAACAAAGCGCCCTCGCACATTCGCATTAATGTATTACAGACCGCTTGCCGTTATTTGCTCAGCTAAAACGTGAGCTCAGAGAAGGTCGCGGAACCACCACGATTCCCCTTCAAGTCGATAGAAAGGCTCTTGTGGCACCTCGTTGTGACTCACGAGCAACCACAGAGCTGCAGGTGCAGCAGAGGTGCTGTTGGACCCGACAGTGTCCCTGCCTCCAGGTGCCAGGTACAGCAGCAGCATCCGAGAGCCGCAAAGCTCTGTCCTGGCAGAAGCAGTTACCGGCCTCTGCTGCACAAGGCCCTACTGCATTTCCCCAAAGGAAGTGTTTTAAACTAGGTCACTTCTTCCCTTTATGAATAAATAATGGAGAAAACTGTAATCTCCCAATTTATTAGCAATCCAAAAGTATGAAAACTACTTCCGCTGTAATCGCTGAAAAGGAAAGGTATATTTTAGCTTCTTATTAAGGTAAAAGAAGAAAATGCAAATGCATTTAGTAAATAATTTAATTACAAGGCAAACTAAGCATTTAAAGGCCTTCCTAAATATCACAAAGTTACACAACACAGACAGAAACTAAAATTATTTAGTAAATGATCCACAATACATCCACTGTTATACGTGTTACTGAACACACAAAAAGCAAAAAAAGCTACGTTACTACTGAGCATTAGATAAAACAAGCTGGTATAAAACAGTTATGTTGAGTGGAGAGGGGGTGGGGGGGAAGAAATGTTTACATTTTTATCATGTGTACTCATCCTGTTCCAAAATAATTACTCCAGTCTTTCCACCTTCTCCCATAGTTACCTTTGCACACTCTAGACACCCCTCTCTGGGAGCACATCGCTATCTCTAGTTAAGTCACTAACCCCTTCCTTCCTGTTTCCTTAAGAACAGGATACTCAAAAGAAGCTAACGATCATATGTGTGTAACAAAAGTGAAAGCAACAAGAACTACACCAACAATCACCCTGACCTCTTCGCTTTTATTTTGTGCCCTTTAGCACCTATCTTCACAACTGAAAATTCCTCACACTGTCTTGCTGTATACTTGCATACTATTAGCATTATACGATCGGTAACAGAGCCCAGAGAGGTGTTATATTCTCAGCTGAGAGTCCTCAGAACTTGCTGGTATCATCCTGCCACTGTGTCATGATAAAAGAGACTGCAAAACTGCAAGAGAACAGCTCTTCAGTTCCCCACCAGCACCCCTTTGCATGACAGACTATCACCGAGAAGGGCAGCTCCTAATCCCAGTTACTGGCCTTCATACACTGCAGTAACAAAAGCTCCAGCAAGAAGTGAGATATAAAATAAACACTGATTTCAACAACCATGCCTAAAGCTTTGAATAATGTGCTGCAAATACTGAAATTAATTCTCAATAATCTGAAAAAAAATCAGCTTAAAAAATCGCAGAGTACCAACTCTTAAGTAACACAACGAGAAATTGGAATGGATTTACTCGTTACAATAAAATACAAATTAAAGAGCAAACATTTACAAAGAAGGGTACCATACAGCTGGCAAGACAGACTCTTATTTTCATGAATAATCTCGAAGTGGGAAAGAGAAAAGAAAGTAAAAAAGAGGCAAGGAGAGGAAGATGTAGCGACAAATGGCAAAAAGAAATCTGTTCATAAAGAGAAAGAACAGAAAGGCGTGAATTAGAAAATAAGTCATTAGTATGAGGGGAAGAGGAACGAAGAGGAAGTGTGAAAAGAATCCAGCTCTTTGGAATGGCAGTTTTTAGTTATTAATAGAAAGTACCACCTTCCAGAAAAGCTGCTGCATGTCTAAATGGATGCCGCTTTGAGGAAAGTCCAAAAACCCTCAGGCGTAAGAGTCAGAACTGTCCCTATCCCCTTGCTGGCTGTGACCCAAATCTGGCACAGATGGCTTGTAAATGATTGTCACTGCCAGAAACCTGCAAATGATTGTTGCTACCAGAAACCCACTGGCCTATTATGAAATGAGTTTTAGTCTCAGTCTGGATGTTGACACTGCGAAGGTGCTCGGGGGTCATGATTCTATCAGACGGTGCAGCCGCTGACCTGTCATATGGCCCCAAGTGCACCCTGCAAGGAGGTGGCGAAGCCCCTTCAACCCCGTACTTAAATCCACCCTGGGCACGCTGCAAAGCGCAGGACGACCGGGTTTCACCCCCAGCTCTGCTGCTGATCTCCCTTGAGCCTTGTCCCATTTCCATGTAAGCCAATTCCCTGCAACTTCCACAGGTCTCTATTTCCCTCAGTGGTAAAACTGAAGTGGTAAGTTTATTTTCCTCCCTCTCTTTTCCGCCCGGTTGATTTAGGCTATCAGCTTCAGGGTAGCAATTGCCTCTGCCAATGCGCTTGTACGGTTCCCTAACACTGATGCTGGGCCGAGCAGGGCTTTGATCTCAGCTGGAGCCTCCACGCACTACAGCATTAACACCTACACAAGAGCACAGACCCCCATTAAGGGAGAGCTCTAACTTAAATGCTTTAAAAGCACACGACTAGGCTAATTTTATACAGCGCAATAACCTGAGACAAGACAGCCTAATTTAGGAGACACACGCTCTTTGTATCCTTTTCTTTAGAAAAAGCAGCACTCTCATAAATTATCGATGCCGGTCCCCAGAGCGGCAGCTGCGTGCTCGCCCGCACCGCGATGCGCTCGGCCGCGGGCTGCACCTCGCAGCGGGGCGAGCGCTCAGCCTGCAATGCTGCCTTCAGAACATCCAGGCTTAGCGGCAGATAACATCCCGACACCTCGAATCAACGCGTAGGCAAATGCGTGGGACACCCTGGGTCTTCAAGCCTGTTCCTCTTCCAGGAATTGTTTACCCATCACACTTTCTGAAATCTTCTCGTCTGCTCTAATTGCCGTGATTCATGAATTTACAACACAGCTGTGCTCCACAATTTTCGTCCAACTGTAATCCTTCGCTTTGCAAATTGATAAATAGTGACTGCTTATAGCTGCAATATCTAAGCACAGCCTTAAAACTTCAGAGCGAATTCATAAAAGCTACAAAATTTGAGTGTAACAAAAAATGTCACAAATAAAGGCATATTATTGCCATCATCATGTACACATCAGGATGTGTTACACCCGTGCGAATGCCCGCTGTGTGTTCTGCTTTAGACAGTGTCCTCCACGCAAAGGGCCAGGCCCCGCGGCAGAGTTCACGGGCTCCCTGGGGCTGCAACGGGCTTACGGCACAAACCGCGGCTCAGGGTAACTGCGCGGATGCTTTACACACAACTCTGGGCACGTGCGGCAAATTCATCCCCACGTGGACTGCGCTTTTCAGCTGACAATGTTTACATATCTCTTATCAAACAGGTAGGGTGGTTTTGTAAACGCTGCTTTTTAAGTTATAATATTATTGTTATATTTATTGTTATATTTATCGTTAAAGATCCAGGCCCTTGCTGTGACGGAGTGTATCGATACTTTCATCTTAGCTAGCAACAGTTTCATTTAACTGTAGTTATGCAGTACAAAGAATGTGTTTGCTTATTCAAGACACACCAGCATAAAATAAAAACGAATATGTTCAGAAATTCTATAAATTAAAAATAAGTTCAGGAAAAATACATGAAACCAAAACATATTTTTGAACAAAAAAGCTGAGCTCGTGTGAATCTGTAATGACTCCCAGATACTTCTGCTTTGTATTTTCTACTGGAACCTCCTGAAGGATATCAAAGGAAAACACTACTGTCCTTGAGAACGTAACTCCTCAAAAGCTGCATCTTAACCACCACCAGGAACCACTTTGGGGGCTGTGGGCAGCTGCATGAACTGCAACTGATTTTTTACTGGAGCCTAAACTGTTTTGATTATTCTTGATAAAGGACAGAAACATTGCTAAACACCATCTCAATTTAAAGAATTCCTAACTCATTGTACCTGGTGTGCAACTTAATGTAGGTGCTTAATCAAATGCTTGAACTTCCATCTATGAAATAGTTTCATGAAAATAAATGCAATATGTTTACTTCTAAAAAATATTGCCTCAATTGTATTTCATAACATTAGCCAACTCAAATCTACCCATCCTATGACTATTAGTATTTCAAAGGCAGAATACCTAAGAGAAGAAGAAAAGACACTGAGGGCAAAATGACAAAATCACAAATTCACGAATAACATGAATCTTTTATCCATCTCAGCATGAAAAAGCTAGCACTGGCACACAAAGAATTGCCTGCTATTTTTCGTTAACTCACCCAAAATGTTCTCAGCATCTTAAAAGTAGAAGTATAATCTGTTTTGTGAGTTTTGGACATGCAGGTGGATTGCTTAATGAGTGGTGCACAATAGAGGCAGAACTGATTCCCTCTGGCTCATCTCACTTGTAAAGAAAAAATACGACATTTTTCTAAAGAAAAAAACCACACTTATCTGCTTGAATTAATTCAAGTGTATAGCTGCACGTACATTTGATTCCTAGGAGGAACGATGCAGGTTTAGGAGTCATGCTACCATTTTAAAGTCTGTGCCAAAGCTGAAACAGCTTTGCCAAGCTCCGAGAGGGCTCGCAGCATTTTCTAGCACACCGGACACCTGCGAGGCTCAGGCTGCCTCACATCTTCACAGACCCGGGCATGCCCAACAGCCCCTGCTCTGTCCCCCACGCAAGCAGCGCTGACATTGTTGGCTGTCACATACCACCCAGGCCATAAAGAAGGTGAGGAACTTTCAGAATCAGCAACCATTGAACTCAGGACAGTAAACAATCTGAAGCAACGGAGCAGATAAGCGTGGGGTATTTTGCTCTCAGAGAGATGAACTGTTCCAAGGGATGCATGTCAGGCCCCTCCCTCCCCTTGTGTATTCCACTCCTACCAAATGGTACTTTGACCTAATTTGCTAATACAGTGTTTTCATGTGTAATCTCAGCCACATATGCGCTCGGAAACTATTGTTTCCTGGGTAAGCACATTTAGGGGATCCTGGAAGATGCTTTAAATCAGCAAGTTCAATGAGATTTGCAATTATATAGATCTAATTCAGGAATTTGCTATGAAGACTGAAAAATACGTCAACTTCTTGAGAGAACTCTATGTTAGAAGCCTAAACAAAGGCACTTCAGAGCAGAAGCATGGTTTATTTGCCTTTTGGTTTGGGGCAGTCCTCAGCAGTTTCTGGCCATAAATACACATATGGTTAACATTCCAGAATAATATTAGAACAGACATGAGTACCATCAGATCCGTGTTTCCCTGAAGATCTGCTACTTTGACTCCTTTTGCTTCTCTGAATGGCACTGAGCAGAAACAGAAGAGATGTTTTATTAATATTTCCTTCTTCAAGGCCACTGCTACAAAAGCTGTGAGCAAACTTTTGGCATGGGCCTCCGCAGAGCCCTGCATACAGTGAGAGAACGGAGAAGCAGTTCCTCTGCTGCTGGGAAGAGCCACGAACAGCTGTTCAGCTGGTATTTTTGCCTTCATTACAAGGCTTCAAATTGCATCAGAATGCATCCACTAGTCATTTTTGAAGCCTTATTGCCAATTCCTTACGTCTTTTCAAAACACGTGGTCTGACAGAGCTACAGAAGAGAGAGTGGCAGTATTCTCGGGTTCACTGTAATCAGATTTCTTTCTTTCTCATTCTTCCATTGACCAGAACTATCATGCGCACAGGTTAAAACAGCAGACTTCCACTTGTGCATCTATCATTTTACTTTTTTCTCTGTATTAATAAGTGATCTATTCGTGCTTATGCTGCACTCATTGCAGCATATGGCTGCTGAAAAATTGCCATTTAGAATGGGGCAAACTACAACTGACCTGCTTAAACAGCTGTCTTTGTTTTAAAACACACTCTGTAAATATTTTTATTTATGTCATGATTCTCTAGAGAAAAAGAAAAAGTTTACCTTACTGTATCTACCTTGTTTTATTTAGAACCAAACGAAACAAACATCCTCGTCTATCTTCTCCAGAACACCTTTTAAAAACACCCGTGATTTCTAATGAAAATTCAGTTCAAAAAGATGCTCTAATGAAAACTAAAAAAACCCATAAAATTAACATCACTCGGAACAGCCGATTCAGAAATGGCTTTATTATTGTTCCACAGCACGGCCCATCCCGCCCGGAGCCAAATCCTCTTCGGCTCGCTCTCTCCTCGGACCGGCAAGTCGGAAACGAACTGTTCTCATATTCCAGCAGCAAACGCTCCCGCTCCGACACCGGGCGCTCGGGAAGGGCACGGCCGAGCCCGCCCCAGCCCCGCCGGCGGACGCAGCAGCGCGGACGCTCCGCGGGGCGAGCGGGGCCCC
>VWYH01008316.1:2023594-2163520 GCA_013399365.1 Pampusana beccarii
CGACGGCGCGGCGCTCCGCCCGCTGCCGCGCTGCCCGCCGCGGGGCCCGGTGGCGGAGGCACGGAGGGAAGCTCTCCCGCCACGGAGCGAGCGCGGCTCTTCCCAGCGGCGCTCCCGCTCCTCGCGGGCCTGACAGCTCTCCGCAGAGACCAGCCTCCCAACTTCGCGGAGCGGGACCGGACCCAAGTTGGGAGGCGGGAGCGGGGCGGCTCTCCGAGAGCGCCCGCCGGCCGGCAGGCACGGGATCCGCCGCTTTCTCTCCGCGCCTCGGGCAGGGTCCAGCCGCCCCGGCCCCGCCGCCGCGGCACCGGTTCTGGAGGCAACCCCTCACCGAGGGGCAGCGGCTCCAGCCCAGGAACAGCCCCGGTCCCTCCGGCGGCCTCCCGCGCCCGCACCGCTTGCCCGCTGCCCCCAGCGGGGGTTCCCCCTACCTGTAGGGGATCCAGTCCGCCTGGTGCCTTGAAGTCATCTCTCCCCGGCGACGCTGCCCGGAGCCGAGGAGGGGAACGCGGCCGCTGCTGCCCGAGTCGGAACCCGCCACGGCGCGGGCAGCATCCTCCGTCCGGGGCGGGGGCGGACGGCGCGCCGGTTATCCCGGCAACGGCCGCAGAAACATCCCCCCGGGGAGGGCTCCCAGCGGCGGGCCGGGCTGCATGGGGAGGGGGTGGCCGGGCGCAGCGGGAGGCGGCTCCCTGCCCTTCCTCCCTGCCCGGAGCGGCGGCTGAGTCGGGCACCGGGGCAGGGGAGGGGGCTGCGGGAGGGGGGCGGAGGAAGGGCCGGCGACGGGCAGGGAAAGGCAGGGAAAGGCAGGGCAGCAGCGCCGCGTCCCCGCCGCCGCTACCCGTCCGCCCCCCCGCTGCCGCCGCCGCGCTGAGGCATCGCCNCGCGCTGCGGGGCGGGTAGCGGCGGAGCAGCCCTCGCAGCGGCTGGTGCGGCGGGGAGGTGCGAAGGGAGCTCAGCCTGTGCTTAGGCGCCTCTCAGTTCAGCCCTACCGGCAAAATCTGTAAATTTCAGCGGTTGGACCCAAAATGGCTGAGGAGTCACGGCCTGGGGTCCGTTTCTAAAAGCTTAACGCGGCCCTTAAGGGGAAATTAATGCTTTCTGTTTGCCAGCACTAGACGTGGTGCCCCACGGTGTCACGGAGCCGTGGGGACACGACGGCCGCCGCCCGGCCCGATCAGCGCTGGAGCGGCCGCACAGCCGCAGCTCCCCGGGGAAAGCGTGGCCAAGGCTGGAGCTGGAGCACAGCGCGGTCACGGCTCCCTTAGGAGCCCAGCTCCTGCTACACGAGTGTGTCACAGCACCCGCTCATCCCAGCAAGTCCAGTTCTGCCGCCATAGCAGAAGTTAAGGCCTTTTACACTACTGACCGTGTAAATCCCTCCTCCTCCTGCCCTCAGTCTGTGTCAGGCTGTACGCTTAAGAAACACTTACAGAAACACTTCCTGACTCTGTGCAAAAAAAAAAATTATCTGAAGAAAGAAGGAATTAGTGAAAGATGGGGACTAATGAAAAATACAGTGTCTATTTGCTTTGAATGCCGGCACTCTGGCCCCTAACATCTTAGAAGATTTGAGGTAGGTAACAGCTGTACTGTGCATGGAGGAGAGGTTTAAAGAAAACACCATTATGAGTGAGTTGAAGTCACCTGTTTGCACCGAAGAGGCATTGTGGAATAAACCATCAAAGAGTTAACTGTGGCACCCACTATGCCCTGGAAAGGCCAAGATGGATGGAGGCACCTAAGTGACAAAGACGTGAAGCTCAGATCTGCTAAACCATCCCCAAATTGCAACGTTGGTTTTCTGCTTGATGGCGTGAATTCACGTGGGAGAAGGGTATGGTACGGGTTATCTCACTGCAAGGTGTTGCAGAATTAGAAGGACAGGTGAACGATCAGGACTGTGGAAAGGTGCACGTCTGAGCAGAGAGTGAAAAAAAAAGTTCACCTGAGAAAACAGAGATAGGGAGTTTAAAGTGTCTAGCAATAGCAGATCAGGACAGCAAAAAAAAAAACAAAAAACTTTGATTCTCAGGGTTTTATAGCATAGAAAACAAGGAGACAGTATTACAATTTAGCCAACTGAAAACAGATTGAAGGAGATACTTTTTCACACAACGTAACTCTTTGATAGAGGTCATGACCAAAAAACATGACCATGCCAGGAAGCCAGCAAGAGTCAACAGCAGATGGCATGCTTACCAGATAACAGAAATCTTACCATGTTGTTACTGTTATGAACTTTTGAGGAGCTATTTTGTTTTAAATCCAGAAACCATAATTTAAACATTTTCCTGAAATCAAAATGAGATCTGCCTTTAAGGAACTATTATCTTACATCCATGTGGATGAGATTATTTGCTGCTTTCTTGACCAGCATGAGGCATTGGACTTGAAAGACCACCAGTTCCAGTTGGGCACAATCTGGAACTGTAAAACAAGTGGCTTCACCACCACCTGGCAGTGTTATCAGCATGAGCAGGTGGCGGCGGGAGAGACATCCCATCTCCCAGTACTAAGCTCATGCTTTTTAAGCATGCCCATTTACTGAGGCATCTGTAGAAAAGAAGAAAGGAAAGACAAAAACTGGAAGAGTTTTGTGTCTTCAGAGTCAAAAGCTCTCAAGACTGATTATTAGAATATCTTTTTTCAAAAAGCCATAAGTGTAAAGTCTAATAGATGAGCTAATGCATACACATCAAAAAGATCCCTCTGAACTTTGAGGGATATGAAATATGGAAGTGCTTTCATGTCATTTAGACAGCCCAAGAGCATGTTTTTATTAATAAATACAAAGCATACAGGGTTACTAGGTGTTCAAAATAGGAGACTGTCACAGTGTCCTGGACGATAGGGGTGCACAGAACATAATGCCCACCTAGGGAGAGCTGACGCAGAGGAAAAGAAACATCAGGAAAATTGTATGGGGAGAAGGGAAAAACAATTACGTGATATTTTATCTGCTTTTGTAGAGTTTATTTATACTCCCAACCTGTTCCATATTCTCCTCTCGCCTGATTCTCCTCATCCCTTTGCCTTTACACTGCCTCACTCTCCAGCTTTGGTTCTTTCTCCCTGGCAACGCCCTGTCCCCATTACTGAAGCAGGCGAGCCAAGCAGAAAGGTGAATACCAGCCCTCCACCGCTGGCAGCGGTAGGTGGGGGGTCACTGCACATCTCTGACTCCGAGCAAGGTCCCGACTCAGCAGCCTCCTGCAGATGTCACTCCGCTTTGGCTACACAGCACACAGAGCTAACTCTGAATGACAGGGCAAGAGTTAAAGAGAAATCCTTGCCTGGAGGATGATCAAGGTGTTCATTTTGCTGTGTGACAAGCCTCAAGATCGCTCTCGCAGATCTGTTCACTGACATTTCTAATAATTTTCAGCATCTCAGGGAAGATCTGGCTTTTGCAGGTGCCAGTTTCCCCAAGTACTACTACAATAAAAACTAGGAAAAAACACCAGCATTTAACAAATAACCCTTAAAGGCAACGATGATTTCTAGGTGCTGTCTGGAAAGAGAATTGCACTTCTCAAAAGCCGCGCTTAGTTAGTTTCAGATGCCCACCTGATAGGCAAGGTAGTCTGTTAGGAAAACAGTGCTTTAAAGGTTCAACGATGGATACATGAAACACAGGGAAAGCAACAACGTAGACGCAAACCTGGCTCCTCCACTGCCAAGCGTGTCTCACCAAGTACCACCTTCCTCTATATAGTGTGCTGCCTTTCAAATTATTCCTATTTTGTTCTCTATGTAAGTCTCCTACTAATACATCTTTTGATTGAGATGATGAATAATACAACTCAACTATATCTAACAGCTAGAAACACCTGCATTTGCAACTGAAAGCCTTCTGGCAGTCTGGGTAGAGAGCAAGACATCAAAGCAGGAGAGGTTTGCTGGAAAGGAATTGGGAGAACCTAAGCAAGTAGTAAAATAAGAAACTGATGTAAGGTCTTTCTTGAATTTACAGGTTAATAACTTTAAAAAGTCTGATTTTCCATGATGGGGGAATTAAGTTCTAAAATAAAGTTGCAAATATATATACTCATTTGAAAAAGTGCACAGGGTATATTTTATAGAGAGGTTGTTATCCATCTCTATTCTTGTTGTTGTTCTTTCTAGAGCCACTGTTGCTTCTGCGCCAGTGAGCACGACACCGTTCAGAGCCTGTGTGGTACAAACAGAAAGGTCTGCACGTTGTGCGGCTTTGAAGCTTTCCTACACCTCATAGCTGCTATAGGAGGCTCAGGATATGTGTTGAATTAAATTCCTGTCTCATTTGCCTTTTCAGCTGACCTGAAAGAAGACTGAAAAAAGGAAAAGTGTAGTAATGAACAGCATAGATTTTCTTATTTGCAGACCCATCGTGGTTTTATACTGTGCTGTAACACACATCCTAACTCACAGTTCCTAACCTGTTCATAATACATCCATGAGTCTCATTCAGTCTTTACTTTTTAAGTCTTTTAAACAGGCAAAAACAGGCAGTTTTTTGTCTCTAGATCAGCCCAAGCATACTGCAGAAAGCACTTCTATCAGGCATTTTAACTCTTATAACAGCACAAACAGGACAGATTTGGCACAAATGTGTAAAGATTCTGGATTTTCCTTTATTGGCTTGGGCACTTCTAATTTTAAGCTCCAAATGACAAGGAATAGGGATGTGTTTGTGCTGGCATAACTACAGAAGTAGTTGCGTTTCAGGTTTTCCGTTCCAATATATCTAAAAACCAAACTATCGTATTTGAAGCAAAGCCATGCCAAATAAAACTTATCTGCATTCATTATAAACCTGGAGTGCCTAACAAAGTTCATGAACTTTTTTTGTATAAAGCTCAAATGGGTTGTGAGCGTATCTAGGATATTTTGCTTGTTTGAAAAATCAAACCATGCAACTAATTAGGACCAGATGCAAAAGTGGAGGTTTTGTATAATGAGCTGAAATTCAGCAAGTGCAGTGGATTTCTTCCCAAGCAGTGACTTTTGGAATGTGTTGAAACAAATTCAGAATAAACTCCAGGGACGATAGTAAGGGTGCTAAAACTTCCGCAAATCAAAAAGAAGAAAATGCTTACAAAAGTTCACTGTCCTTGTGCCTTGAAAAGAAAGAACCTAAGGTTATATCTGGTTTCCCTTGTAAGAAAAAAAAAAAAAGGCATTATTTTTTATATCCAAATTTCAACTGTAACAATAAAATGTTGTGGTAAAGGTGAACAATTTGGAGATGAAACTCTGGGAAATAGACAATTGGTATATGAAAGATTTATTGTAACCTTTACATGGTTGATCCTTTCCATCTCTCCATGAAAGCTCACTTTTCCTTACTGTATTTCATCTGTTCTCATTCCAAGAAGTACATTTCTGTTTCTTTATTGTGAGGCTGTGAAGCATACATACCGATCGTTAACACACTGAAATAAAATCTATTCTGCAATAACAATATAGAGTTCTCTTGCCACCCAGAGTGATTTTTCACTTTAGCCACTTCAGTCTGGACTTGCCTACCTCCACTGAGACCCTGTCTAATATCAGGTTCTTTACAATGAATAACAAGCTGACACCTACATCTACATATTCCTATAAAATAAATACGAGGAAATCTTAACTTTTGAGGAAAGTCACTAAGCTCACTGTGCCAGAAATCAAACATTGTACAGCCCTGTCCTGGTGTTTGCCACTGGGGGCCTGCTTTCAACACCTGCTAAATAAGATTTTAGTTCAGTCTGATAGCAGAACCTGTGACAAGACTTCATGTTTCTCTCAAAATCTTGCATTGGATATATCCAATGCTCTGATTCTCCACTGTAAGGAATAAACCTTGTTACTAGGGTGAAAATGAAGTCTCTTGCCCAGAGACAGACTAACCTACATGACTACTGTGCGTAAAGTCACTGAAACTTGACTAAGAAACTGGTATAATCCTCATTAGAGCTCCTGTCATCTTTGGAATTGCTGTCCCATTGAACACTCATCTAAGTCCAGTGGGACTGCTAGAAGTCCCTTCAGACTCCCCTTTTTATTGTCCTCTAACATCGTTCCTACCTCCTGATACCTAAAGTGATTGTTCATGAAGGATGGTTTTTCCTGTGATAGTGCTTAAATACAAAATTGGATAATCCCATCCCATTTCAGCATACTATTTCACATAGGTTTTGCTTTTAAAGGCATCTTTTCCCTTTGAAGGTTATCATTAAACCAAATTTTACACAGTAATTTTGCTCTCATCTCTTGCACTGATGCTTTTTGAACTTTCCTTAACCATTCACACTATTTACACATCACTTGAGGCAGTTAGAATATCAAATCAAAAAGATATATTTTCAAAAAGACTCCCCCTCCCAAAGTACGTGTTGCTCTCCTCTAAGGTCAAAATTCACAGCAAACCAAACGCCAGTTTACTGGCCATGAAAATTATAAATCGCTTTTTGTTTGGTTTTCCTTCTGAAATTCAAGTTTAGTTTTCAGCTCTTCTTTTCCCCCCTGCTGTGCAATCACAGGGTGGATGACAATGGAAAGCATCTCTGGAGATCATCTTGTCCAACCGCTCTGCCCAGAGCCACGGCAACTATAGCAGCTTCCCTGGAGCTGTGTTAAGACAAGTTTTGATTATCTCCAGGAATGGAGACTCTGCAACTTCCCCAGGCAGCCCGTGCTGCTGTTTGACCACCATCACAGTCAAAAGGTGTTGTTTTATGTCTAAATGGAATTTCTTGTGTTTCAATTTGTGCCTGTTACTCATTTTGTTCCTCTGAGCTAAGATGCATCATTTTGCACTCAGTCAGCAGGAGGGAAACGTTTCGTGTGTCCCTTTGTCCTTCTGACAAGCCCAGAGGACCCTGGTGTGTTCTTTCAGGACAAAACCAGGCTTTTCCAGCTCAGACTGGGAGAGCCATGCTGAAATTCTCATGAGCCATTAGCAAACAGTAGCAAGTCTTTGGCTGCTGAAAGGATAAACCAAACTGTTTCTTCATATTAAATAGTCTTTCCTGTGCAGCATGGTGAGTAGGCAACTGTGCTTAATACTGCAAAACCTCAGGATTAATCTGTAGCAAAGTACATCCTTCATAACTGTTCTGTAAGAGCATGCATAGGCATTACCTCCAGTTGATATAAATAAAAAAAATTCCATTGAAATTGTAGATCTAGAACTGTCTACCCCAACTGAAGATATAGGTTTAAATGTTCTTGCTTTCCTATTGGGGAGCTAAACAAAAAAAGCAAACAAAATCCTGTCTAATCTCAGAGATGTTTCCAACCCGCAGATGTTTCAAACTCAGACATGACTTATCTGCCCTTAAAAGCCATTAACTTCTCCTGACAATGAGCCAGAAAATTGAAATGCTCCCAGCAGAACTTGTAAGTGGAACTAGAAATGCTTTGCGATAGGTGTTTATTTCATACACCATGATAATGACCTTATTTTATACCCTCTAGATTTCTTCCATCAAACATGATTACTCAAATAAGTGAGTTTATTTAGAAAAAGAAAAAAATGAGACACAATTTTTGAAAGAATTAATGTTCCATTACACTTAAGCACAGAGTTGAGATCAAATTAAAATGAGTTGAGTTCACTGTAGAAGGAAAAAGGTTTGAATTTGTTTGAAGTCAAAGCAGCTAGAAAAATAGGCAACTAGCTTTAGAATAGCTGAGCATTTTTATAACTAGAAAACATTCTACAGTCTTCAGATGATATCTAAGATTGAATAGTATCAAGTTATTATTTTCATTTGCTCACTTTAAAATAGTCTAACTAGTAAAACTTCACAAAAGGAACAGGAATAAGTATTTGAATTATTGTTTCACTGCTCTCTTTCCAAGACAATGGGTTAAATATAATTGAGTTTGCAATGGAAACACCTGATTTTTCCTTCAGAATTTAGGCAACTTATTAGCTTGATTTACTGCAATCATCTGCTCTTCTGGCCAATATATGACACTATTCGTAGTATGGCTGCTTTACATCATCTTCGTAATGCAATAAAATGCCACATTCATGTTAGAGATGATAAACTGAGGCAACAGCTAGATTATTTAGTTTGCCTACAGCTATATAGAAAGTCTCTGGATAAGCTAGGAACCGATCAGTTGATATTCACTGAAACATCCATCTACAGCGCATACAAATTATATTGTGGGTGTCACGTGCCAAGCACTTTCTGAGTCCTCCCTATTTGCCAGTACAAGGACAGGATGAGACTGCACTGCTTACTCAGGCTTTCCCTGAATTACAATCTAATGCAACTGATTATAATTTCAAATCTACAGATACACTAAATTAACTTAAACAGCTGGCTGGGAATTTCTGTTTGCAAGAGCTGCTGATGTTATTGATTTCACCACACTGTTTTTCACTCTACCTCAACAGAAGACTGAAACTGTAGCCAGGTAGTTCAACAGAAGCTAAATAGGAAACACTGTTCAATAACCTGGTCCATCTTAAAGAGACTTCTTTTGATTATGTTTTAGCATATTCTTATAAGATGTTTTAGTTCACTGTTTACCAGGTTCTCAGCGATTTGGCTGCCGGAGTTTAACAGATGCTTGCTGGGCAGTCCCCAGCTTCCACTGGAGAATGCCAGGACCATTTCTTTTGGACTGGTGTAGAAGCAGGTCCTCATGTGGGCACCTGGGCACTCCCTGCCTACAGCATTGGGGATGTCCATGGGCTCATGGGGCAGCCCAGCCCCATCTCCAGCCTGGAGGTGTCCATGGGCTCATGGGGCAGCCCAGCCCCATCTCCAGCCTGGAGGTGTCCATGGGCTCATGGGGCAGCCCAGCCTCACCTCCAGCACAGCTTCCCACCAGCCCACCCGTGGCAGAGACCTCCTGCACCCCCTTGCAGAGGCCCCCCAGGCACTCAGTGGTCCTGTCTGGTTGTGTCTTTGCCAGCCCCTCTGAAAGGCAGCATCGAAGGGTCTGGCCTGAAGCAGGTGAGATCCCACCACCTCAAAGGGGAGGACACCTGCATCAGGCCAGACCATGCTGAGCTGTGGTGCTCAGCACAACACTTTTCATTCCGAGCGGGAGCCCAATACTGCGTTATGAACAGTTCTTCTGTGAGAACGGTATCAGCTGCATCTGGCAGACCAGAGTACATTGTCCTCATTAACTTCACCAGTGGTTTGAGCAGAGTCCTCTTACTGGCACGTTTGTTATTTTTCTGTAAAAAAAAAATAAAAAATTGAGGACCTATTGTTTGCAAAATATATTCCCTGGCAGCCAGACAGGAAGATAAGCTTTTAAAATTTCCCTTCTAGACACAGAATTATGAGTATTTAAGCACCAATTAGTTACTAAGCATAACATATACCTTCAAAGAGCGTTGTAAAGAAAACACGAAGAATGCATTAAAATAAGACTTCCACTTAAAAAATACAATTATTCAAAGAGACTTTTCTTGCATGACAGAAGGCAAAGCGATATTTCTTATGCAATTTTGGGATAAGAATGAAAAGCAAAGGCAAATAAATCAAATAGTTTACCTCTTTGTAGTAAATATTGTATAAAAATTACATGGATACAGAATTCTCTGAGCCTGCGCAGACTTTCATACAGGGAGATGACTGTATGAAATCTATCTTATATTTATTCATTTTGCTTTGCATAAACCAATCTTCTTTTTTTGGCCTGTCATACACTTTTCAGACAATATCTTTTTTCTCCTTAATTACTGCAGGTAGATTTATCTGATTGCTCTTCTCTCCAATATCAAACTCAGGAATTACTACTGTGCCTCCCTGGGATTTCTTCACACAGTGACAGTTCTGTGACAGTTCCGTGCTAAATCCTGCTGCACCTTCCTTGCATTGATACCACATTTTTCCCCTCTGTCCTTGTGGTTGCATGATCAGCTGGGTTCATGTCCCTGGCTCATTCACATGCCTAATACAGTTATTCACATCTGGATCATAACATTGGTAATATGATTGTAACCACGTCCTTCAACCTGCCTTCAGGAGAAGCAAGTTATAACGACAAACTGACTAAGAACAAGGATAATTCCAGATTCTCCCAAAATGTATTATTTATGACTAGATCAAAAGGAGGCTGCGAGATCAACGCAGCATTCTTTCGGTGAATATGCAGATACAGTACATGCTATGGAGAATGTGAAACCAGGGAGATGATCTGAATCGGTAAAAGGTATGATGCATTCACTTAAAAAACCCTAATTTTTGTGTAAGCTTGGTCACAGGTCTGGATTTAGTAAGAGGTCTGAGGAAGAGTAAAAAAAGTAAAGGGCATGAAACGACTCAGGACATCAGAGCCTGTTACTGCCTTGCTGCTGCTACCACCCATTGTGCCTATTCCTGCACGAATGACGTGGCAGTGCCTCATTTTACCTTTCTTACTCTCACAGCTGTCTCTTTCTCTTGAATTCAATGAATCCATTAAGATTCTTCAGGAAAGATCAAGATTCAGGTCTTTAGGAAGGGATTTTTCACTGTCTCTGTAGTATTGCCCTGCCTGCCCCTGCGCAGCACAGTTAATCTCTGAGGGTCAGCACACTTCGGAAGATAAGCAAGAAGGAAACCTGAGATGGGGACAAAGTAGAAAAGAGCTGGGGGGGGAGAGAGTATTTTGAAATAGGGGTGGAGATTAAAAAGAAAATACCAGATTTTCCGCTTTTCCTAAAAGCGTGATCCAAAACCACTGATGGCCATTTTCCTGGAGAATACTAGTATGTTTAAATATGTTCTATATATGTATAATATACATCCACGTTGTGCAGCCATAATGAAGCAATTGTGTGTGCTGGATATTTGGCATAGACTCTTTGCTGCGATACCTGCTGTGTGACTTTGCTCCCTCTCACAGAGTCCTGAAGGTAACAACGCCCTTGGGAATCCACTTCTGCCTCTTCCTCAGGAGCTGTTGAGCAGTTCCCTCATTCTGACATTTGCTGTTTATTGATCCTTGTCTACACTGTCTTCCCTTACATTAGGAAGGTGGTAACGTAACAGCCTGTTTACAACAAGCGCTGTATTGTACCTGTAGTATGAGATGTGTTGAGACACACCGGTTCAAAGACCTGGAGGAATTCCCTTCTGTGCCTCTCAGCGTATTTTCCAATGTAACTTTCAAGCAGACCCAGTTAACAATAAGGTCCTTCCTTTATACAGAAATGTCACAGCAAAACCAAGACTCAGTGAAGGAAATCAGGTCAAGGAGAAACAGAAAAGACACAGCCAATCTAGAAAGCATTGAAAAAGTTCACTAAGGGGTGATAGGCAAACTGACGTGGAAAAGGAGAGGACAAGACAGAGGCAGAGGGAAAAAAACATATATAATAAAAAATAAACCCAGAGAACAGGAGACTCAGGTCTAGAAGACAATGCTAGAGTTAGAAAACTAAATACAGTCAGAGAAACTGCACAAAAAAGGTCCATGTATCAGCAGGCTGGGAGGAAAAAAACAACACCACCACCACTGCAACAACAAAAATACCATATAGCAGGATATTGGAATAAGTTGGTCAATGGTTAATTAGATTGAGTCACAGATGACGTATGCAAAGGTATATGCAGCACCTGAAGTGCTACAGAAGTAGATGGTGGGTATTGATACTTTTATTCCTATTTGCGAACTTCTTACTACTTGACAGCAGTGAATATTGTTGCACAAAACGTGCCAGCCATACAGTAAAGGAGCAACACTTGAAAGGAAACATACCACGTATTTTTCTTAATGGCAGATTTAACTTAAAATTGTCTTTTAAAAACAAATCAGTCTGTATAAAAACATATTGTGGTGCTAACTTCTACTGAAAGTAACCAGCCTCACCAAGTGCCATTCTTGGAGACGATGTGTTTCCCTGCTGTTTGCCTGAGCTGTCAAATAGTAGTTGAAGAGTTCTTGGTTTTGTCTTTACTACTCACTTTGTGCAGAGACGCTTCAACAGACCTAAGTGTATTATTACGTTGAAATAAGATATTGTAGAGCAGACTGCGGCTCAGATGCGAATTCTGTTCTGGAAGGAAATACTTGGCAACAAATAGACATTTCCAGAAGTTAATTGGAATGAGTGGAAGTATTTAGGCACATTTATTCTATGGCCAACCTAGTATAATCAAGATAGAGATTCTGAGAGAAGGAAAACACAACTATGCTAGCCAGACTCAATATGTATTATACCATGCTCTCCTTATGTGAAGAAGTACTAGCCTTCCTTGATGCAATTTTCAATTGTTTGCAATTAAATCTAACTGTATATTTAAATAAAATTGTTCATAAGTTCAAAAATTAGGAAGAATCAGTAATATAGTTTCATTTAAAATGAAACCCTCGTCTTAACTGTAAATCAGTAAAGAATACTATAATTTTTTTAGGTTTTCATATTGGCATCTTGCTTACCAAAACCACTGTCCACTGGAGAGACTTTAGGGTGGCAGTAAACCAGAGGGTGCCTCTATGCATATTGCCCCTACTCTGAGAGAAGTCTGCTTTCCTCCTTCAGTATAGAAGTTGTAAAAAATATCAAGTACTATGAGTAGTCCTGCCTGCTTACATGACACAGGCACACATTGACTGAACATAAAATGGAGACTCTGCGCTCTTAACACCTACCAATCAATGATTTGTGTCACTGCATATAAATTATTCTCATTCCCCACTGACATGAAATTAATTCTAAGCAGGTAGAGAAGGAGGTGAGCCTTGTCCCAATTGCAATCTCGAGAGCAGAACTGATTAAATATATCTATCTTGAAAAATGTCAGGTTTCCAGCATCACAAATTTCTTTCCAGAGATGCTCGAGTTACATTTCCTATCGTGTGATCAGCTGCATCCCTGAGGCAATCTATCACCCCTTTATTTAAAAGAAAATATTCATGAACAAAGGTGGCGTTATGAACATCTGTAGCCTCTGAAGAAGAAGAGAGCTCTGGGCATCAAAGCAGATCATCAAAAGAGGGAGCAAAGCAGGAAACTGCAATTTAACAAAAGCACATGAGATTGAATTTCAACTGAATGAGATTCTGAATCCAGGGCCCAATTACCTGATTTTGAACAAGTCACTTCACCCTTAGGTCTCTCTTTCCTGCAATGTTTACAGTGTAAAGGCACGGCAGTCAAAAGTGTTATGCTGGACATCCCCCAGATGTATTTGTCTGCTCTAGTAGTACCATTGTCTGGATGAGAAGCTCTAGCAAAAACGCAAAAAGAAAATACGAAAAAAAAAAAAAAAAATCTAAATCAGTTTACACTAAGCTGAACTTATGAGCCATCATAATTTGCGTTAAAATCTGTAGGGGGTTTTTACGAAGGCCAAGTCACTGAAGTGCCTACTGAGCACTCAGTCTTGAGGTACTAAATGCACTGTTCCCCAACACAGAAGCATTTGTCACTTAACCAGCCTCACCCCACCCTAATGGGCATGAGGAATTTCTCTCACTGCCTCATAACAAGCATCTTCAGCAGGGAAGTCTAAGAAAACAGAGCACACGGGCCTAATGCAAAGTTTTATACTCTAAGTTACAGTCTGTTAAATCAACTTACAACAGACTGTACACTCTGAGGTGGAAGAATGAAACTTTCTTCATTAAACCAAATGAAATGCAGTGGCTTTAATCGTATATCCAAGGAACAGCGGGGCTTCTGACTGTTATATAGTTGACCAGCACTAGAAATACCAGAGTTCATAGGTTATTCAGGAACACATCTGGCTGGAAGTGGCAACTACTATTAAGAAGCCATGAAAATGCCAGAAGCAGCCACTGAGCACAGGGGACTGCAGACAAGTTAGGGTTTAGACTCCTTCCATACTTCATTTCAGTGACGTACATACTGAAAATTCCTTCAGGCAAAAGATTAATGCATGCAACCCTCCATAGCAGTGCATATAAATTACAGGTTAAGTGCATCAAAATAATACAGAAAGCAAAGATGGAGATACAACTTCTGCAGAGTTGAAAATCTGCTTTACTGATAACACTTCTGATAATCTATAACTTTGTTAACTCACCTTAAAAGAAGAATAACACCCTCCTGTCCAATTATATAAAGGCACATGGAAGTTATACGGGTCCCCAGTTCCTCACATTTCTCCAGAAGAAAGACTGGTACTTTAGCCCAGTCTCTGCCATGAGTGACAGTTGTCCTCAGTGGTTGCAAAATTGGAAGGTGCAAAGGGAAAAAAACCTTTCCTTGGCAAAATGTTTCCTACCTCAAGAGTCTTAGGATACCAGAAGGAAGAGACCTGCCAGCCTTACCGTGTGAGGAGCTGTCTTGCCTGGACAGTTGGGTGTCTCTGTGGTTTCACCTGCTGCCCTCCCTGTTGCAACACATCTATCGTTGGCCAAGATATTGTCAAAGATGTATCAGGAGGGGCAAGGACTAAATGAGGACTTGTAAATTGTATTTGCATCATCGGGTGACAATTCTCTGTGGCTACGACCCAACCTCGACCCTGTCATCCAGAGATAATACTACATACTTTCATTCAGTCCATCGTCATATTACTTTTTTTTTCCTCTACGAATTATTTCCCCATTATACAGGCACAAGGAAAGAGAAAGAGCAGACTGAGTTTTGCACAAGCAGAGATGTTCCAGGGCAAAATCATCAATTATTTATTGGTTTAAGTCTGAATAGCTTCTTCTGAACTAATAACTCTCTTAAGTTCGTTCTCTGTGTGATTTACTCTGGCAGACAAATTAGTAAGTGTAAAGAGACGGATAGAGCAGCCAAAATCTTTTCCATTTCAGTTCCAAGGGGATATAGCTGTTGCATGGTAGGAAAACATTGAATAAGAGAATAGAAGTTCAAAGCTAAATAATTGAAAACTTGGTTGGGTAAACCATCTCTTTTGCTAACCACTCCTGCGTAAGTGTGTTATGAAAAATACAGAGCCAGGTTCAGTTCCTGGATAAAACCTATAATTATTTTATAAAGACATATAGTAATTGAGGATGATTCAGAGATAGCTGAAAAAATAGCAGCTGCATCAATCTTCGGGGAAACCGCTCACAGAACTACATTTTTAAAGACTCCTCAAGGGCAACTGCTAGCTATAGTCCATCTGTTCATGAAAATCAAAATGAGAAAAAAATCAATTATGATTTAAATTTAAATCAAATTTCAAGCCCAAAGCTTTTAAATTGTGTTGTTTAAGATTGCTGGCACACAGGCTTTGCCTTTAAGACCCGTGTGATGTATCTGAAAGAATAGCTGACGGGTCACACCATTACATGTTCAGGTCTCTCCTTTAGGCCAAATCTGCAAATGGTACTGATTTTTTTCCCCCCCTTTTACTCCCGGTCAAAATGATATCCTAAACTTAGTTTCCATAGGCTGGCCAGCATAGCAACCCATAGCCCTTTTTTCTCCAGAGGCCTCCAGGAAGGTAGTGTGCTGCCCAGGCCCTTTGCCAAGGCAGGATCTTGCCCTACAAGGAAACCAAGTGGTGGCTCTCTGGCTGCATCTCTGTCCCTTCACATTCCAGAAGCAGAAAGCTCTGAAAATCAAGTTCTGCTTTCCCAGCTCCAATCAACAAACTGTAGGAAGAAGCTGGGGGAAAAGATAATGACAGAAGTGAAACAGAGGTCACATCAAATATCATTTTAAAAATGAACAGGCTGGTTCAACATTTCTCAGATCATAAGACACTGTAGGAAACAGAGCTCATAAAGACAAATTGATGCTTATTCTCATACGCAAGGGATGCAGCTTGGGAATTAATAGAATTGGATCTGCTGTGGCAGCATAAACATCAGATTATATTTTTTGGTAGGAGAGCTGCAATGCTAAGAGCTAACACCGTAACAAGACCTCTTCAGTGTCTTTAACTGCATTACCAATGTGAGGTCAGGTATTTGTCTTTTTGTGAGATCAACTTCATTTTATTAATCTCCAGAGAAAACTCTGCGTTCAGATGGATTTATTAACATTCTCTATGTTACCTGAATTATGTACTGCAAACCCTGTGGAAGCAGGAAAAATTGCATGTAAAAATAAAAACTGCAAAGCAAAGTCCGGATTTCCTAAGGAACTAGCATAGCTTCACTGAGTTGGAGTTGGCGATGAAGATTTACGTCGGCTGAGAGCTTGGTCCATTATTTCTGTAAAACTACATAAATCATCATAAAACATGACAGATACAGTATTAATGATGAGCTGCTAAAACTTAACCAGGGTCTCCCTCAAACCTTGCTCTTTCAATCAGTGCTATATGCGACACTTCTAGAAGAAACTGTTCTTTCATTCCAAATCCATCAAATTTTATATTTTTGCCTCTCCTTGAAGTGATGGATTTTTGGCTGGGACAAACTTTACAGTCACACCTTTGCTGGTCCTGGGCTAGAGTTCAGTTTGAGAGCACAGCCTCCCTCTGCTTCTGAGGATGCAAGAAATTTATGTGAGAGTCGGGTAATCTGATGGGCAAACAAGCTCCCTCTCACTGAGCCCGGAGGGTGAACAAGCTGACACTAGATGAGGATGAAGGGGAAATCCAGAAAAATGAAGATGGTAACTCCCCAAACCTGCTTTCCTATCCTTTGCCCTCCAGGCAGTGAGGAGAAAGGTGTGCAGAGCGTGAGAATGGTGCTTTCACACACCTCAGCGAGACGGTAGCTCTGCCCGCAGTGCTGCTGAATGATGGACACCTGTCGGTGCAGGACGAAAAACTGCACCTGCTTTTGCAAAGAGACGCTGTTTAAGCAGGCACCAACCATCTTCGGAAGTAAAACAAACAACAACAACAAAAATATACTAACTGCTTCTTAATGCTTTGAGATAGAACTCCAGCACATCCCCTTAGAATTTCTCCCACTGCTCTCCATGAAGTCAGATGAGGCGTTTGGAGGACAGGTGGTGGAACTGTCCTTTGGGGCAGACCTGCAGCTTTCCATGCATTTATATGAAGGCATGTGAGGGAAACGAGAGAATATTTAGCCTGCCATTCAGCCTCTTGAGGCAGAAATGCATCCCATCTCAGTGCTCTGCATAGCCACAGCCTTTCCAAGATGTTGTGCCCACAGGGGGCTGACTGGAGTGCGATGCAGAAGTGGTTGCCTTTCTCAGAGGAGCTTGTGAAAATGGCACCTGCACCGAGGATCCCATGCATCCACAAATCATGCCACGTCTCTCCAGTGCTGCAGATCAGCCTCTAAAAACATCGTACTGTTCCCAAATAAACTGAGGCTATTTTGAGCTGCTTCTTGGATTTTAGCTTTAGGATTCCAGTTTTCACATTTTGTCTATAACAGGAAGTGCTGGAAGTATTTTCACTGTAGATGAACAGGCTTCAGAAATCACAAGTGCTGAGATTTCAGACTGCATCTCATGGGGGTCTCAAAGTGCTGCAAAAGCATGCAGTAATGTTGAGCAAACACGGAAGTCCAGCTGATTTCAGTGCAAGTATTCCGTATATAGCAGTGACTGTGTGCACAGGTCACCATGAAACAGTACACATATGGTCTTGAGCCACTTACTGATCACTAAATAATTAACTTTTACTGCCGATATATTTTTGATTAATCTTTTTTTTTTTTTTCCATGACAGTTGAAAGTGGATCATATCAACATAGCAACTTTTTCCTTTACTTTGTATTTTCTTGTGAGGTGAACTAGATAAATTAGCTAGTATTATTTTCTCAGCTACAGTATTTCTCATTTGAATGACTGTGTCATTTAGATCAGCAACATTTTCCATTCTAATAGTTTTTGTGAAAAAGGAATTTGAAATTAAAACACTTTTTCAAGTTACTTGCTACTAACACTGTTGGCACTCTTGGGCTGAAAGATGCTGACTCAACAGCACTTTCATAGATGAGAATTTCCCCAAAGAAAATGAACAAAAGAAGGAAACAGGGAAGAAAAAAAAAAAACAACAAACCCACATCATAGGGCCAAATCCTAGCCCACAATAAAGGTGTTCTAGGAAAATACTGATGGCAAGGAGCTGATACAGGACCAGCTTGCAATTGTCAGAATGATGCTGCCTCCAACTCATGCCAGTGCCAGCATGTGAGGCAGGTTTAGCATGCTGCCTCCAATCTGGAGGCTAAGCCACCTGTACAGACCTAGTTGCACACAGCCCATTTGTTAAAAAGCTGCATTCACTCTCAGCTCCAAGGTCTCCAGTTGTACGTAGCTACATCAAAGGCTGAGCAGCCCCAGAAGGCTTCCTGCTGCTTGTTGCAAGATATTAGACTTTCACTGCAATAGGCAAGCAGATCCTGTAGCAACTATACCTACGCCTTCCCAAATCTACATGCTGTCTCTCTCCTCCAGCACAAAAATGGAAATTTCACAAGTAACTCGGAGAAACGAAGCTTCTCCTAAAAACTGTTTACTCAGAAGACAACAGCATTGCTAGAAATTGTTGCTTGTGCGACTTGACCCACAAAGAACATAAATGGTTGCAGATGGAGCAGACTTTGCATTTTCATTTTATTTCTTTTACAAGTTTGTAAGAGAAATATTAATAGCACACTAATGGTAGCAATTACTATAATGAATGTAACAGCTGGTACCAGCAGCTGAGCATACGTTTTGGTTTTATACTTCTCCTGTATGGCATGAGGTGGCTCTGAGCAGTTGCAATCACTGTCTCTCACTTTTCCTCTCTGAGGATTCTATTTTCAGCAAGTCTGTGCTTGTGGCAATAAAGATGGAGAGCTACTTTTGTAAATATGTCACGTCTCAGGAGGTTACTCACAGCTCTAAGAAATAGGTGGCATTCAAAGTATGGTCAGTCTCTCAATCCACTCTGGTTCTCTTCATGGGTATAGTTTCACCACCAAAGTGAGTATCTTTCAGTTGCGCATCAAGCAGTTTGTTCCTCCTCTTCCTAAATAGGAAATTGAGTGGAGGGACTCCTGCAGCAGAATTATGAAGCAAGAAACACTTCTGCTCCCTTGGAAACGTTCACAAACAAAATGCATGTCTGGGGTCCCAAGATTGCCACCTGCCTGCTCCACCTCCGAACAGACCCTGTCAGACTAAGTGAAACAGAAATGTAGCACAGACACTAAGAAAGGGCAGAAAGGAAATGAGAAAATTGTTCTGGCCCATCTTCACTCAAATTAAAGCCAGAATTTTAATTACGAGTGAACTAGTCTCCTGCTCTGCAGGATATGGCATCTAGCATCCATTAGACTGATAGGCTTTAGTCAAACCCACATAATGATGCCAACCTCCCCAAAAGGCAATTCAGTTCAGAGCTTTACCTCCAAATTCCCAAAGGCTGCCGAATTTGGCATTCAGCGTTCCTGTTTTAAACTCAGAATTCAAGCCTATTCAAACACTTTACTGCATTCATATGCTTTTCATGCTGACACAGTGTAGGTACTAAGGAGCTTGAGGTGCTTCCAAGCTTCAGCAAAAGCCTGCAGGAACTGAACTGAATGCGGGAAACGAAGCATGAAAGGTAGTGGGTACTTCACATGGTGTGAAAACTTAAAAGGCTACAATGACTGTGCCTGTCATCTGAACATTCAATGATAATATTCATCGAATCAAAATTCCTTCCTGCTCTGAGATAAGAATTTCCAGATTCCTCTTTAAACCAGGCTTCACACTGTTACCAAATCAATCAACCCAAATGTTACAGAAGTACTTTGTTTCTCCTCAAGAGCTACATGTTCTAAAATTACCTCAAATCTTTCTCAGAACAAAATGCTTGCAGAATTTACCAAGTTCCTAGGCTAATATTCACATCTATTATAACACTTGCATTTCGCCTCTTGGAAACTTGAGGCAAAGCTGTCATAGCCCCATCTCCTAAACAAACACTACTGGTTACCCCTTGCTCTTGTCCTGAAGGACTATTCCAGCTTACAGGGCCATTATGAAATGTAATGACCGGATTTTTAAAACTCCTCTCTGTCAAATGCTTAGGGTGTGAACAAAACACAAGTTTTACTTTTAAACTTTATGTGCATTCAGCAGAACATCATGCAGCAATCCTCAATGTCAAAAGACAGAAAAGAAAATGTAAGGCAAAGAGTAGAGAGAATACACCAAAATCATGTTGAAGGGAAATTACTTTCCTAGAAGCGACAGAAGGCAAAAATACAGTTTTTCCATGCTAAAATACAGCTTTAGGATGTTTACTGTTCTGGCATTGCTGGAATGCAAATCTCAAAGTACAAGCTCAGAGGAAAACAAAGACAAGCATATCCATTAAGGTCTGCAAAAAAAAAAAAGAAAAAACCAAGGGCCAACTTAAAGGCAATCTGTCAGAGTAACAGCAAAACAGACACAGTTGCTGACTTAAGCAAGGAAGCAGACAGCTGCCTTTCGATCAAATGGGAAGCTCTGAGGAAAAACTGCTGGCAGCTGTTTTAGAAGGACACTAAAATAATAAAATACTGTGGTCACAAGGGCAAGTGTTGCAGATACAGGTGAGTCATAGATTATTTCAGGATAGAGGTTTTTTGAACCTCACAACTATAAGGGACACCTACAACATGGCCTCACATGTGTCTGTGGCAAACACATGACCAGAGAAGAGAGACATCCTCAGATAGCTAAGATGCCATAGTATCATTTTTAGACACCTTTGTCTGGCTTGCTTAATCCCACAAAAATCTCCTCTATGAGGCACAAAGCAGAAGTCCTGTTTCTGCACAAATCAATGTACCAGGTTAACGAGAATATAGCTCTAGAAAGCCTATCCCACTATAAAGTTGTTTGGGGTTTGGTTTTTTGTTTGGTTGGTTTTTGGTTGGTTGGGATTTGTTTGGTTGGTTGGTTTTTAATACGGAAGAAAGACTGATCCTGTTCAGATTCTGGAATATCATCCAGAAATGTTGTGGTAGCGTGACCCCATTGCAAAATTGTGATAAAAGCTGTACAACAGCAGCAGGTATTCTGATAAGTCTTACATCTTTGAGAAAGTATGAAAAACAAGATCAATACACACAGAACTGTAACAGATCAAAAAATACAGTTGACATTAAAAATGAACATAAGCTTCAAGATAATTCTGCATGGCCTTTTCCATGGTGTATTTTAAAAGTACTAGTCATAACACAAACACACACATCATGGGCTACTGTCTCACCGCATTGTTAGAGTATTTTGCTGTTTGTTCGATGCTGAAAAGAAGGTGGGTCACAGTCCAGATGACATGTCATTCTTTTTTTCCTCTTTCATTTGCTTGTACTGCATCATCTGCACAACAGCGATGTCAGGGCCTAGTAGAAAGGCACCGTACTGTGCATCAGGATACCTGGATTTTTCTCTTGGCTGAGCAACTGGCTGACACTGACCTTGAGCAAGTCTTTAATCCTTGTTTTCTCCATTTTGTTCGTCCAGGACCAGGTTGGTCTCTGCCGCTATTAATGCTGCCAAGTGCTTTGTGTAAGCCAGCCTTTATGCAACACATTAAGACAAGCTGTAAATACGCAGAAGGAACAATACACACATTACAGAGGGGAACACTCTTAAGAGCTCAGGGGAAAGAATTTGTGCCTCCTTCATGAACTCTGCTGCAGTTCAGTGACTCAAGAGCCCCCCATGATGCTGTGTCTTGCAACCACAGTGAGGACAGGTCTTCAGTGCACCAGCTGTATTCTGGCCAAATTACAGTATTATTACTTCAGACCAAGTGGAAGAGGAGAGCTCGGTAGCAAAGGTACGGTGTGGAAGGTCCTGCTTTGAAACCAGACTACTTCCTATTTATTCAGGGCCCTACGAATTTAGTTGTCGCAGTCCTAAAGAGCTAACACCACTTTCAGACAGGTTTGTAGGAGTAGCACAACTTTCCACAGACTAAAAAATTACCATACATAATAATAACAAAAAGAAAATTAAGTGCGACATTTTGTTTAAAGGAATAATTCAAATGTAGCATTAATACACTTTAATTAAAAAAAAAAAAATAAATCCTATCTCAAACTGGAGACACAGTAACAAAAAGCATGAAAGAGAGAGAGAAGGCAGATGGGAGAAGAGAGATGACTGCCACGGACTTCAGCTTTGATACTGTTTTCCCAACTACTCCCTGGGTATTTCAGACACTCCCCATTTATTTGTGCTCTGCTCCAGGTTCATTCCTGCCCTAACTGATGTTCCAGCTACTGAAAGCGTCTCATGAAGCTAGACTGGTGGGCTAAATACTGCGGTATACTCTGCTTAAATCTTAAGTTTTATTAAATTCTGGCCCCTGGAACAAAGAAAGCAATCTATTCAATACAACATATTTTTCAAAGCAATTACTGTGGTCAGGAGTGTGTCACTGCATAAATCTACCAATGGGTGAGCAGTAGGTGGGAAGATACATTTCTTGAACCTAAATCCAGCCATAGACCATACCTGTGGGACTGTCCATAAAAATTCTCGAGTCTCACGTATTTTCCAGAGTCACAAACACTTGCTGTACTGTTGCCCCCATTTAGCTCTCTCTCATAAAATGGAGTTTAAAAGTATAGTTCTTCCTTGCTTTCGTACAGATGATTTTTCCCAATGCCCTGCTACACCTGCTGCTTAGTGTCACACAAACAGATTTCACCATATCAAAAGACACTGTCCTGGTGAACCAAAGGAAAAATTCAATGAATCAAAAACCCCTTACCCAAGATAAAAACACCACAGGTTTCAGTCTTGATATAAGAAATTGCTGTGTTGCACAAACCATGTACACTTAGTCGTCAGTATTTACACGTATTTGTTCTTGACATCATTGTCAAACAAAACCCTCAAAAATAACCTTTCTGACCTCCTGATAAGCTGACCTTGCTTTGTTCCTTACTATATTATTTTCTTGCTTGCACAGCCTGTTTTTCAATTTCTTTTGGTCAATGAGCTCTCATATCCTCTCCTGTCAGTCCCACCATTTCTGCAGAAAACAAAAAGGCACAAACTAAAACTAAGCTTTAGTTTAACTTTAAAGCAGGCAATTTTGTGAAAATTATCAAAAAGTATTAAGTGGGTCTCTAATTAATAGAGAAAAAAATATAAGCTTAAACAGTGCGGTTCCTCATTCACCTATTCAGTCAATAGCAAAGTTCTTTGAGCTTTTTGTGTAAAAGATTGGGTCTCTAATATCATGACTAGTATTTTTAAACATTGTACCTTGATTCAGACTCTTAAATAACAGCCTGAGTGTCAGATAATTTGCTGTAGGCTCTCTAGTATGAAGACAATCTTCAGGTTTTCAACATGTTTTCACAAAGAACCTCCTAATTCCTGCAGTCAACATTTATTGGTGTTTATATGACTTAAGAAATAACTTTTGATGCCTACAGTGACCCATGGACTGTGCTGTCCCTCAGAAACTACTCTCGTATGTGTACACAAATATGTGTCAGTGTGTTTGCGTCACCGTTCAAGATAAAAGAACATTGTACTACCTACAATAACAGTGCTAGTCACTGAAGGAAATCCAGTTGCCAGCCATTTTCAGGATATATTCCTTCTGGATATGAAGCTGGTTTAACCTTTGCTGACAGCAATGCCTTGACAGTCAGCTCAGAGGTGTCTGAACTACATATTTTCCTTTTTCGCTGGGGTGAAAACTGTGTATGATGTCCTATAGCTGAGAACAGGGTGGTTTTAGCAAGGGTACATCCAAAGATGGTGGGTTTTGGCAAACATCCTCTAAGAGTCAGAGACCTTGAGCACGTTTTACAGAAAAAGAAGCACAGCAACTTTTCTTACACACCCAGTCTCATAATCGACTGAGCTGAAAGCCCAGCTGATTACCAAATCAGCCCCAGGGTTTTCATCATGCAATTTATCTACCCTTCCAAAATCACCAATGAAAAAAATCCATGTATTGTTTCCAAATTAAGTGACTTATCGATGTCTTAGTAACTAATCTACTTTTATAATACAGCAGCCTAGTGAATGCTCATAATCAGCCTGCAGGAGCTGGAGAGGAGAAAGGCAGTAAAGGCCCCATGAGCTGAGACTCAAAGGTCAAGGAGTGCGTCAGCTTTGGGGACACAGTTATCTGAGCTGTGCAGTGCCTTTATTGCAGCCAGCATGGAGCAGCGCAGGAGTCTGCAGGAGCGCTGACTGTTCTTGGAAATGAGAACATAACCCAAATTCTGCTTTCTTACACAAGAAAAAAAATCTCACCACAAAGCCTACTGAAATCAATAAACCTTTGCCAGATTTACCCAGAGAAACCAGAAATTAAAAGTCTGATTTCCCATAGTATATGCTCTCAGCGATGACCAGATGGATAGTGTCATGTACAAGCATCTGACTTGTTAAAATGAGGTGCAGCAGTGCCAAGTATGTGATGTTGGTATTTAAGTATTTTAGAACCAAGGTAACTATTTAGCACATTGGATTCAAAATGGCTCAGTACCTGCCAGTACTGACTCAGGATGGTGCAGTGGTCCTTTGCAAGGTAGTAAGCTCCTGCAAATGGAGAACCCCCAGATCACTGGAGCACAATACAGCTTTTCTTACATGTTGTGGCAATGATTGTAAATTGATGCATTACCATAAGATTTTTCTTTTTTCCTTTACTTACGTTTTTAAATGGGTCATTGTGAAATACTATGGACAGCACAATATTATGCCAAGACTGGATGATGTGATTGGTGTGGGACTTTTAAAATATGAATTTAATCTAAGCAAGAAACATAATTTACAGGAAATATTATTTTAATACTTTTCTAGAAGCACATAGATTTTTGACCATGGATTGTGTGGTCAAAATCCAAAGGCAAGAATATCTTTGCCTGAATATTGTTATTTTAATTGTGTTCCAGTGACTTAATATTTACACATTTAGAAAGTAACTACTGTGGCATTTTAAAAGGTCCCTGTGAATGGCAATCTGACAAGTGCTTGCATATCATTCTAAGTAAAACTACTTCACATTGTTCTGCTGACTATAACAACTATAATTACTCTTTTATTCGAAATGCTCAACATGTTTCAAGAAAGAATACAAAATCTTCCCTTAGTGTTCTAATGAGTCTGCTTTCCACTGAAGAGCAGATCTTTAAGTAGTAGAACATGTAAATTACTGGTATGCCAAGAGTTGCCCTAAATAAATATCAGCCCATGCTTTGCAGTTAATTTGACTCAGTCTGACAGTGCTGAGCTATTAGGCTTCTGGGCTTACAGAGAAGGTAGCAGTGTGACAAGCTGTTGATCGTCCTTACAGAAACAGCTCTCTCTCATATTCACCGGGCCTTTGCTTGACTTGTCAGTATGCTCACTGTAGGCCTACGGAGAAGAAAGATAAACTTGGGTATTTAGTCAAAATATTAGCCGTTCCTTTGTTCAAAAGTTGCACTTTAAGATAACCACAATGGTCTGAAACCTATTCATCATCCTGAAATTACTCAGCAGCTCGCAGGGAGTACATCTCTGAAACCCGTGGAATTATTACTGCTTATTTCACAGACCCAGGAATCTTGTTTGTGGTCTGCTGATTTCCTATGAAAAACTCATTACGAGTTTCTGCTGCTTGCATTAGCATTAGAAAAAATATTTAATTGTTTTTGCTTAAAAACAGTCACTTCAAGTAAACCAAGCATAGGAACACAAATTTTAAGGACTAAATATAATTTTCAGAAGTAAATAAGTTCATAGCCATGCCTTTAGATCAATTTGACATAGAATAAAAATCTCATGTGAACACAAAATAAGGTGCAGCAGTCTCTTCAGTGTCACAACAGCCTGTTCAGGCCATGGATGTGAGGCCTAGTAGAATTTGATTTTTGAGAAATACTTCGTTACTTACACTAATAATTAGACTTTTATGATTATAAGTTGGTAAAGTTTCAAAGAAACTTTGTGGAGGAGGGAGCCAATAGATGATTTGAAATTTAATGGAAAGAAACAGAACATGAAATATAAGCACCTTTATCTCAACAATTCAATACTTATTGCGCCCATATTTCAAATACTGTGTGTAGCCCTAGTCCTCCCATTTCCAAAAGCATAGAGCAAACTAGAAAAGATACTTGAAACGGAATTTATTTTTTTTTTTAATAAAAAAAATTAGGAATTCTTCCATGGTGTGCTGGGAACCCTTGTGCAGGCTGGCTGTGCCTCCCTTTCCTGCTGGCGGGATGTCCAGATGCTTCACCCCTCTCAGCCACTGTCGAGCAGCAAGGGCTGCACCACTTGCAGAGAGCTGCGTTGGTGGGGGGTCACTGAGGACCTCCTGACCCTCCTGGAACACTCTTGTCACCATCTCAATCCAGACGAACCTGAACATGGGATGATGAGGAGGGGGCTGGGCCCAGGCACGCAATGGGAAGGGAGGGCAGTCCCTTTGCCCAATGGGCAGCGGAAGGGCACAGGGGAGTAAGTCCCAGGACAGGGGCTTTCAGCTACCCAACCCTCCTCCTTCTCCCACATCTCTCAGGTCACAAGCCTCTCAGCTCCCAGAACAGCCACATTTCACCACATGCATCCCCATCCCAGTGACCTCCTCATGTCATGAACTAACTCACTGTCATTTGTTCCAGGCCCTATAACTACAGGGACCCTGGCAGCCACCTCACAATTCACTGAGCTTCCAGGCCCCCAGGTTCCAAGAATGATTAGAAACAAGTCCAAAAGCAAAGTGGATGGCTGCCCATCTTTGTGTGTGTGGAGAGAAGACATTTGGCTGCAGGAACCACAGAGGAGGTGGCTTCAGACCAACAGAATCATCAGCCAGATGCAGATGTCTCTGCAGATGTGCTTTTCCTGCTCATTGGCTGTGGGTGCTGCTGGTGACAACGCAGGCAACTCAGTGCATCCACAGGCAGACCCTGATCATTTCCCACTAGTCACCCAACTGAAGAAATGCATTTTGAAATTCCCCAGGGACCTCAAATCACGTTATTGACCAGAAGTCAAACTCTTACCACCTTTACAAAGCCAGTATTCCACTCTCATGTGCACACGATCTCCCCACTTGACATGCACTGAGAGCAGCAGGCAAGTGCATGCTCAGCAACCATCACGTTCACCATGCTGTTAGAATAGATTGTGTTGGCCCATCACTGCAAGATGCTCACCTACCCTCCAAAGAGCCACACCAAATTATATTTCTCCCCTCACAACAACAGAAAATAAGTTTGAGTTGAAAAAATGTTAGGATTTGTTTCAGATCTCTGTCTTTGAAGATCTGATTAAGAAAAAAAGACTTTAATATTGATAATGAAGACTTCACTTGCCCTTGAAAATAGTGAAAGATACCTAATGAAAAAAAAATATATTTAAGGGCAAATTCATGCCCTCGACTTCTCAGAATAAGAGAGTGAAGCAAAGCAGAGAATTTCTACCTCACTGTGATTTGTAAAAAATAAACAGAAAAAAAACCCCAACCCCAAACAAAAACAAACAAACAAAAAAACAAGCCACCCCAAGAAAAAAGGTTATTGATTTCGTATCTTAAAAACAGGTCAACTAATTATGGGAATGAATCACTACAAATGCATGTCTACAAAGTTTCAACATTGTTAGAAGTATATCGATGTTTGAATAGTTTTTTACAAATGCATCAGCAAACATTTCTCCTTTGCCTGCAATCTAATGTTTTTCATTGGCCTGTATGAAGATTCCAGTTTTAAACCCCATGCCATTTAAGCTCAGTATTTTGCATTTTTGCCACACTAAGCAATCCAGCTGGGTGGTTTAGAGACTAACAAGCTTTCAAAAATATTTAGTTAATTTTTCTGCTCCCTATTTATGACTACCACACTATGGAGAGGAATAAGACCAAATGAAAATGTGTATTGCACAGAAGATGTAAGGATTGCTTGGGGGTTTTGTTTCCTCCTCCCAAACTCTACCACAGCTATAAAAAGTGAATAATCAAGTGGCCTGATTACCTTCTAGAGCTACAGTAATCTAATTAGTAAATCAAAATGATACATGCATGATAAAAATAATATATGCAACAAGATCAATGTTACAGAAAGGTGCCATGCAAAAACTGTCCCTCCAGACAAAAACTGAAATAAAAATACTTTCTCTGTACCCAGGAACACTTAGTCTAATTTCCTTGCAGGTCAAGGTAGCCTAATTAGCTCTAAATAAGGAACACTCAGAAGAGTTTGTTCTATCACGTATTTTAAAGCATTTCACTCAACTGAACTCCGGAGTTTGAAATTCAGACTGTTTTGGTGACCCTGTTACTGCCCTTTCAATCAGATGGAAAGGCATACCACTCCTTGCAACACTCCAGCTCCTGGATGATGTTTCTTTTCAAATCTCTGTCTTGGTTTAAGCCAAATGAATAAATACTTCTGCAGTACGTTTTCATTGCGCATCCTTTCAGCTCAGCCCTTTGCCTGATGAAGCACCATCAGGTGGCACAGCAGAAGAAAAATTATGTGCTCGACCTCCAAGAGGGCTCTGCTTGCTTTAGCAAAAGCACCTCCTTATCAGGAATAATCAGCAGTTTTGTAATAAGCAAACACACAACAAAACCTCACCCTACATTTCTGAGTCGTCTGTGACAAGCTATCTACACAGCTGGCCCTGGTGTCCTTTGCAGTCGCGACTGAACAGCAGGGCTGCTAGGTAAAGGCATGAATTTAGACACAAAGATGAGCCGTGTTGTTCTCCATTTGCCAAGGACAACTGCAAAATTCACATGTATGGTATTTCAGGCAATGCTCATGCACACAGTAATATCCTATACTGAAGAAAACACTCATTAATTTTCATATACAGGTGTCTGCAAATTAAAAAAAAAAAAAAACACACCACCAGGCTGATAAAACTATTTCAAATTTATCTAGAAGAATGATCCAAGAGCCAATAAACCAATGGCAGGTAAATTGATATCTTTCAGTTCAGGCATCATCATGCAAATAAGCAAATGCTGTATTTTAGTACTTGTAAAATGCTGACATGCATACATAAATCAAGAATCACTTTGGCAAGCTGTTCTTATGCTCTTTCAGTATAAAGTGGCAAGAGCCTTCTCTAGAAAATCTTACAGTAAGCGTCACTCACCACAGATAATTAATGTTTTCATAAATGCACAGTGTTTTTAAAAACCTGGATACCAGCCAAAGCATGCCTTTTAAATCCAAAGGCTTAGATGATTTTGGAAATAGCATACTGAAAGAAAGACAACATGAAGCATCTTGAAAAAGAATACATGAGTTTTCATGAGTGATTTTTGCTTTGATTCCTACACAGTGCTACTGGCTATAACTAGTTTATAACCATGACTATTTCTGATTTATATCTCCTCAGAAACCTTCTGGGATCTTCCTCACATATTTTCTTTTAAACATTTCTCCATAGATCAAGCAATTACATTTTTTTCAGGTTGCTAACTTTCCCAATTTACAACAGTGAAAATAAGTGTCTACATCCTTTGGTTATAATTCAGTTGATACTGATATGTAATCTTGGATATTCTGTAAGGTAAACTAAGTGCTGTAATTCTCTGCACAGTTACACTTTTCAGCAGGAGGATTATCGTCCGTCTGCTCAAACGATTACACACAAGAATGAAACTCAAAAAAAACCCGTTAAGAATAGCCAATTAGTAGGTATTTAATGTTTCTTTTTCTGTAATCTATAGCAAAAACCCCATCAAATCAGAAAGAACAACTTCCACTCTAAATTGCTATTGATGTCCTACTATGCAAACATCTGGAGGCTACATTATCAGATATTGCTTGAAGTTGTACAAATGAGGTAAAAAAAACCCAAACAAACTTTTTTTTTGATCTGCAGTACAGCACCATTTTATGTCATATTCTTAGATGAAGAATATTGCAAGAGCTACACACTTGATTTTCTCAAGGAAGTTGTATTAAAATGTGCCAGATAAGGATTTTCCCTCCCAGTATTTCAGTGCTGGTAGCCTACACAGTTTGCAACCCAGCACACAAAAATTAAGCTATTTCACTAACTGCTTTTAATCACTTGCATGTCTAAAACATCACAATGAAATCCCTCCAAATTTTCTTCATTGTTAGAATGGATTAAAAAAACCCTTAACACAGCCCTACTGAAATTGACTAAGGTGTTTAAACATGTTTAGATTTTTATAATCTATCCATCATTTGCATAGAATCGTTTCAGTTGGAAGAGACCCTCAGGATCATCAAGTCCAACCATAACCCAACTCTAGCACTAAACCATGTCCCTAAGAACCTCATCTAAACATCTTGCAAACACCTCCAGGGACGGTGACTCCACCACTTCCCTGCGCAGCCTGTTCCAACGCCCGACAACCCTTTCTGGGAAGAATTTTTTCCTAATAGCCAATCTAAACCTCCCCTGGCACAACTTGAGGCCATTTTATCCACCACTGTAGCATCTACACCTAGTCTAGCATTTACATCTGTTTTCTACTCATATATGTAATAACTTACCCTGGGGCAAAACTCTGCAGAGTGTCCAGACAAAGAATTTGCCACTATCTTAGTTTAAACAAGTTAATTTGCAATTAGTTAACAGGCATTGACAAAACTACAAGTTTACATTAGGTGTGCAGTAGGGAGAGAGAAAACACCATAGCAGAACACTAGAAGCTCTGGTGGCATAGGGGGAGCAGAGCCCAGGCTGGACGCTGCGGCTCAACACCAGCAGTCACACATTCACACCTCTGGGCCACTCAGTTCTGCCTTCTTGGTAGCAACACAACTGCATGCTATGGGAAATATCAAATAATTAGGTTAAACAAAAATACAGGCAGCAGCAGCAATGTAAACAAGCCATTTCCAATAGAAAACTTAAAATAAGAACCTGCAGTATGGTATTCCACAGGAGGCTAATGCATTTACCTAATTTATTTGAATAAAAACATTCCCACCTGATGTATTTATATTTAAGATTGCTTTGGGATTACTTAATTAAGGTCGTATTTGGGAAAATGCTAAGACTTGTCACCAGAACCAATGAAAAGCATTTATAGAAAGCAATTTTTAATATGCTTGAAAAAAGAGACAACTGGGGATAGATGCACATAAAACGAATGGGAACAGATCCTTTGAATCCAGACAAGACTGAATAAACAGTTTAATCTGTATTTTCTGACTTTCAAAGTCTTTTCAAGCCACCAGCAAGGAAAATAAATAACCAAGACAATAATTAATTTCCACCATTTTCCAGTTTATGCAAAATGCATAGCAGATTCAGTAACACAATTTGAACTTGGACAGAAATAGAGCTCTATAAATTTCATCTCATTCTCCTGGTCATATTGTCTCTTTCCCGTTCATATTATCCTTCCCATTAACTTTAATCACCACAATTGAACTGACATTGGCCAAATCAACTCTTTTACTGATATTTCTTAATAACCATGCTCAGTTTGGTCCTTGTGACTTGCTCATCTCTTTGGGACTGTTCTTCCATTTCCAAACTGTCTGTGAAGAGCTTCTGCCTCCCTCCTCACACACTGCTTTCCAAATTAACAGATAAAGCTCTTTATTCCCATGATATACCTTCCCTTTTTCTAGCCTGGCTGAATCTCTTTTCACACACTCCTGTTTTACTGATAGGGATCCTTCTGTCTGTGATGGTTTTCCTGTCTCACATACTCTCACTGGCTCCATCTCATTTGAAGCTTCCGATTAATTTCTTTTAACCCTTAATCATAGACTGTTCATTGTTAAATTAGGAAAGCAGATTAGGAATTTTTAAAAATTCCTTCAGTACTCCTCCAAGAGATGTAATTTCTGAATTAAGTTGTACATTCAGCATTTGGAATAGCCAGCAAGTTGCTTAAGCAATATGAGGGAACTAAAACACAAAGCTTGCTTGAAAGCTGATGTGCACTTTACTTCCAGACCAACTGGAAGGGGAAATCAGAGGAAGTCTGTGTGACTAGGCTTCAGAGTTATTTAAATCTTGGAACTGCAAGCTTATTTTACCAAACAGGTCCAGACATCAGGCTTCAAGTTTATTTGTAACAACTGTTTATCCATAGCTAGGCATTAATTGTGTCTGGGTCATGAACAGAGGGCTATTTCCTCCTGTGTCACTGTTTCAGAACACCAAAATGGCTTGGTCCATTTGGACATTCTGCAGGCCAGCGAGACGAGGGAGTGACTTCTCCACTTGCCATCCCAAGAAGTCAAGACTCACCACTGTGTAATGTAGTATATTCTTCTGCGGACTTGTCCTTTGGCCCTAGGTCAAGGTCTAAAAGTTTGCTAATGTAACATTTTGGGATGGCCCTTGCACACCTCCTTGCAGGGATCCTGCTTATTAACACATGCTCTCTCTCTGCGTGCAGCACAGCAATGGCTTCTTTGTGAGAACTCTATAAAAAGGGACAAACCCAAATGCCTGAACCTTGCCACTGCACAGCAGCCATGATAGTCCTTCTTCATCCAGCCTAAGAGAGGGTAGGAGAGCCATAAACACCAGTCCAGTGCCAAAAATAAAGTGCGTTAATGGCTGAGAAAGGCCAAATGATCTGGTGTCCCCGCTGACTTGCTACATGCCTGCTCCTTTCTGGAGTGCAGGCTTGGAGACAACAGCATGGGAACTCACCCAGTGTTACCTCCTCTCACCACATCATTTCGCTGCACCAGCCTCTTTCCTCCTTTGCTGTTGGTTTTTATAACAACCAGCATTTTCTACATATTTCCATTCTAGACCCCTGTAACAGTTCTAGACAACTAACCACTCCCCCAAAACAATCAGCTTTCCACCTAACAGGCACTCACCTAATATCAACCCCCACAACCAATCTTTCTTTCTAACTCAGATAGTTCGTTAAAAGTTGGTCTCAACAACCTGTCAGAAAGCATTTGCTGTATCTTTAAAGATACTATCAGGCAGTAGGACTGCTGCATCCTATTCTGCAAGTTAAAACTAAATATGTTTTGCTAGAAGAGATCACTAGAAATTTTTTGTAATGATTCAGTCAAAAGTAAATCATTTTCAAAGCAGCTGAAACCAGACAAGATATATAAAAGGATTCAGAACATTTGAAGGATGTTGCATTGTTTAGATAGCGTATTCAAGTGATTGATAATGGAGTTTCCATCGCAGAAAAGCTGTCATCACACTTTTCTTTGAAACAAAGAGTACTTGACTGATGGTTTGCTAATGGACCTATTACTACAAAAGAAGTAGTGAATTCTGAGTATGCTATTTTTACATTCTGGCCATAACTCAGCTATGCTTATCACAATACTGGAGATAAAATGATCACGGGTTTCGGGGGTGGTTTAGTTTTGTTTTTCCTCTAAGATGACGATTTAAGGCACAGGCAGGCTTTGAGCTACAAACAGCTGGTAATTGTTCTCTGGCTGCAGCACTTTAATAATTCACCCTTAGTTTTAAATCTGCAGTCATGACTAAGAGGCTGAGCTTAAGGGTTCAAATAGTTCAACGCTCATGACACTGCGAGCTGACCACACATTTGGAGGTAGCACTGCATGAACTGCAAAGTGCTCCCACATATTGGTTAGCCACAACCCAGCCTGCCCATCTCTTCAGTACAGCTGGACCATCACCCCAGTAATGAAACCTCTAGACAATCTAGTCTGAATTTTCTGACCAGTCTCCATGTCCACTGCTGGTCTGGCTGGAAGAGGTTTTCAGAGATAAAAGCAATGTTTTTTTCCAGCCAGCAGAATTTATGCTATAGGAGCAAGACAAACCTGTGTTCTGTTTGTGTGTCTCCTTCCTGTCTGTGGGGCATGGGAAAAATCCCCTCTTGTCACAGGAATAGGGCTGAATCTCTGCTTTTTCCCTCTTCCAATGGGAAGACTTAAGGGGTGACTAGAAGAAGGGCAAAGCCATGAAGGAGAAGCAAAGCTTACAGCTTTGCAATGGCTAGAAAACTTTTCCCATTAGAAGTAATCAGACATAGTCAAATACACAGGTCATTGAACTACCAGACGGCAAAAAGGAAAACAGAAGTAAGCCTATCATCTCCTAAGAGTCATATGAGAGACAGTGGTGGCGGCTGATGGTGGTGCCCCATGGAAAGGAGCAAGAGTTGCAGAGTACCTTGGCAGTTGCAATACTGATTATGAAAAAAGGCAAGAACAATTCCCCTCTTCAAAGTTTTCATGTCAGCAAATCGAGAACAGCATAAATTTGGAACTCTCTCTTGTTTTTCCTTATTCGTTTACAGAACTTCCTTAGTCACAAAGCACAGGCAAGCTCAGTATGATTCCAGGGTACTCAGGTGCACAAGCAGCCAAACCAGCATCTGTCCTACGCCACAGGGTCCTCCAGACTTCAGCACTCTCTTGCTCGTCAGGACAAATGAATCCAGGCAGCAAAGCCATGGAATACTACTGTCATGTATGCTCATATCTAAGTCAGTTCCTTCAGTGCTCAATGAGAGTCTCAGCACTGTCATACAGACATACCCTTGGGGCAGGCATTGCCTCTTCCTTGCCCTGCGGAAGGCAGCCTTCAGTCTTGGGGGCTGTAGTGGCAGGAACTGGGTCCCTCCATATAAGGAAGAGACAAAAAGCGGATGAAGGAAAAAAAAAAAAAAANGGGCCTTTGAAGGTGCCATATAGCCCTGCTTAGTAAGCACACATCGCCCTTGACAATCACCAGTACGTTGCAGGTTGATGTCCCCATTCAGTATTTGCTACTGTACCTTTCCTGTTCTGCATTCCATCCCATGAACACACCTTCTGGCCAGCAGCCTACAGTAGAGACCTCCATCTTTTGTAGTCAAATAAGTAAGTGCCTTCATTTAAAATTATTAAATTTAAAGCATTTTTGCCACCAGTGACTGGAAAACAGATCCCTATGTCAATCACTTATCTATTGAGGGGTGACGTTTCAGTTTTGTCTCTTCTCAAGCAGTGGTCAGATAAAGTCCAGGTGTCTTTTTTTATAGATAAATAGAGATGCTTCAAAAATTTCAAGTTTGCAAAGGCTTAAGCATAAAAGTTCCTGATTTGGTCCCATCTTTCATAGTCCTCCAGACCTAAAGTGCATCCACTGAACAGCCCAATAAACCACATGTGTCCTTTACTAATCCCAGTTTTCATCTTATCTTGCCGACGAAGCAGCAGCACTTTCAGAATGACAAATGCTATCTCACTTCTAGAAGTTGGCATTCAAGGTGACTGAGGGAAACACGAGGAGAATTAATTTTCTCCAGTATTGTTATGGCTGATTTCTAACCCAATGAAGACACACAGTTGCCCAAGACACACATATATAAATGCCCGATAAAGGAAATCAAATTATTGTCTCAAAGAATGAGATATTTCTGAAGGCAGCAATAAGGGCTTGGATGGAAAACATCCCTAGAAACATCTGAGCGAATAAAATAATCCACAGAGAAAACAGCAAATTGTCTGATCTTCTCTACGGTAAGAGTATGTGCACCATGTACTCTTTACAGCTTTTAAAATATTTTTTTTTCTTAAACAGCATAACAATGGAATTGCTCCAGGTAACTTCACAAATACCAATTTATATAAAAAATTGTGTCATATTCTACATCAAACTAGATTGCCTTTTCTCCAGACTTTGCTGTTTCAGACTCCCATGTATTTAATGATGCTCTAATGTTCATTTTCTAACATGGCTTGCTGCAGTAGTATGACTTGGACTTTTTTGAGTTTTATAAAAGACCAATATAGCAGTAATGAGTAAACAAGCATTTAAGACCAAACCTAAAATTTACAGCCAGCTCTGGTTCATAGAGTCAGATCAGTTTCTTGTAAACATGCCTGCAATTTCTGAGGCAACTAATCAATGTTTTCTCATTATAGTTGCTGTAAGTTGCTGACAGTTTAATGAACCAAAATTTCAAGTCGATCTGAACTGGAAGTATTCCTAGTAACATAGGCACACCTAATACTGTATTTTCACACAGCAAGAACTTTGCAGTGTGCTATTAATTACTGTGCACCTGACACTTCATTACAGTCACAGAACGTATTTCACCAACAGTTAACTGAATGCTTTTCAAAGTACCATTTTTAAACAGCATGGAGGGATGCTGAAAAACATAGATCAGATCCCAAGATTTTAAGCAACACTGCAACTAGTGTTTTACTAGGCTGAACGCAATTTCCAGAAAAAACAGCACAAAGATTGTTTGGTTTGCTATTAGCATGGTAGCTCATCAGGCAAGTCACGTGGCCTCTTTGCTGGTGAGGCATCAGCATCTTCTAACACAGACTGAAGGTACCATCCTGAGTTTAAAATGGAAAGGAGCAGCAGGAGGACCTGAGGAGCAATCAGCTACATGTGGCTTTAAGCATGCCAACTCTGATTCTGTAATCTGACAGCAGATTTCCTTTGGGATACAGACATTCAGTTTGTCTTAAAGCCAGCTTGGTCTTCCAGAGACACTCTAGTGCTATCTCCCCACTTGTGTATTCTCCAGCTCTTTAGGATAAACTTAAAATATAAGCCCAAACCAAAAAGCCCAAAAGAAGGTGGTTCTGGCACTCATAAGTGATGCAAACTGGCATATGATTGATAACATTAACTTGATAGATTCCCCTGTGCTGAACTATACTTCGTGTGTGACTGATACGGAGATGCTGGAGTGCCGGGAAAGAATACATGCATTTGTGACAGATGGGTGGATGTTTTGCAGTGTTGAAAAAGAAATTACAGCCTTCTCAAAATGTCATTTTCCTTCTTGTGCTGGCATCCCTGGGCATTGCGTAGCTGCTGGCAGAGCAGCCTCAGCAACGAGTGACACCCCAAACTAAAGGAAACCACAGACTGTAAATAGGTGCTGCGAAACGTGTGGCTGGTTAGGTCAGGGCTGATTGGGATGATGATAACTGCTGTCAATATGGAGATGATTTGTTACTCCACTGCTGATTCCTGATCTGCAAGGTACTTACAGGTTTCCTTACTTGCCAAGAGGGGCAACTTTGCCTCCCTGTAACTAGCACTGACCTTCCGAGATAACCTGCCATGGCTCAAGGCACAACCTCCCTCTGCTCTGCCTTGCTGAAGCTTGGGGCTGTACACAGACACCAGGAGTCCAGCTGGCTACAAGCCAGGCCTCCATCTGAAAAGCCACCTCCATGCCTGTGCCAGACTGTGCTGTCCTAATTCAGCCTTTTGACAAAGGAATGACATCAAAAATCTCAATCTGGCACTGGGTTTCATTTGAAGCAAGCAATGCAGCAAGCACCGGGGCCTGCAGGAAGGATCTGCATGGCTTGCTGGTTAGCCAGTGGTAGCTCACCCCACAAGCCAGTACTGCTTTTTGCCAGCAATATTATATTTCTTCCCCTACTTTTAGCTCTTGTCTTCGGTTATTTCAAGGAAAGACAGTGCCTAGTACAACAAGGTTTTGCTCCCAGTTATCCACTGCTATAAACAATAATAAAACAGATCAGTCATCAACAGCCCAGGTAACTCAAGACTTCTGGACTGCAAAACACAAGCCTTCGCTGCCCAGGTTAAGTGATGCTGCCTTGCTCTCGCACTCTTCCCTAAGCATCTGCTGTTGGCTCTTGCAACACAAGCCTGTTAGCCAAGGCTGTAGGAAACTGCATCTCTGTGGGGGTGTGAATGCCCCTCACAAAGAGCAAGCAGACCTGGCACTGAGTAGAGACCATCCACTGACCTTTGAATTATGCCCAGAAACACTTTGAACTAGGAGCATCTTACAAACCAATCTCGGTTCTCCGAGATCTGTTCCTGCATTTCTGGACCTGGTCTCCAGCAGCAGTGGCTCAGAGTGAGGCCTGACCTGCTGGGCTGCTGCTTTCTTGGAACATGGACCCCTCATGCCCACGGTGCACCTAAGGTGTTACAGGGTGATGCCATTGGCACAGCTGGTGCCCACTCTCCTTTTAAAGCTGAGGAGCCATGCTGTGCTTGTTCATTTGCTTCCTCCTGGCTGAGCCAGATCACAGAATGTGAGGGATTGGAAGGGACCTCAAAAGATCATCCAGTCCAATCCCCCACCGGAGCAGGAACACCCAGATGAGGTTGCACAGGAAGGCGGCCATGCGGGTTTTGAATGTCTCCAGAGAAGGAGACTCCACAACCTCCCTGGGCAGCCTGTTCCAGTGTTCTGCCACCTTCACTGTGAAGAAGTTTCTTCTCAAATTTAAATGAAATCTCCTGTGTTCCAGTTTATACCCATTGCCTGTCGTCTTATCATTGGTTGTCACTGAGAAGAGCCTGGCTCCATCCTCACGACACTCACCCTTTACATATTTATAAACATAATGAGGTCACCCCTCTGTCTCCTCCAAGCTAAAGAGACCCAGCTCCCTCAGCCTTTTCTCATAAGGGAGACGCTCCATTCCATCATCTTTGTTGCTCTGTGCTGGACTCTCTCCAGCAGTTCCCTGTCCTTCTGGAACTGAGGGGCCCAAAGGATGGACAAAGCCAGCCAGAGTTCGCCTCATCGGCTGCTTTTCTCCCGCGGTGGATGCGGGAGCTGCCTGCGGGGTGCGCTGGGAGGGGCAGCGGGACGCGCAGCCGGGGCCGCCGCAGCCGGCGGGGATGCGGACAGGGCCTGGCCGGGCCGCCCCGGGCCCGCTCGGCGAGGCTCCCGTTCCCATGGCAACGGCGCGGCGTTCCCGTGGCAACGCGGCGCGCGGCCGGCCGTTACCGGCTAACGGCCTCCAACGGCCGCTAACGGCCGGGCGGGGCGCTGCCGCCGGCGGGTACCGTGCAACCCGCGGGCCCTTGGCAGACACACACTGTTAGAGCCTGTAGGTAGAAACTGAAACTGCTGGAGAAACACACTGCACTGCCTCGGTGCCCGCTAAAGGCTACGAGCTCCTCCATTGCTGGATGTGAACACGCAGCACGCTCCCCTCTTTCTCACACAAGCGCTGCCCACTGGCATCTGTATTACCTCACTGAGGTAAAACCACTTCAGCAATAAGTGCCCAGATCAGTCAACGAGGAGAAGAGGAAAAAAAACCAACCAAACAAAACCAAACAAAAATCAACCCAACAACAAAACCAAACAAAACCACATAAAACAAAGACAGTAAAAAAACCCACAACACGCACTCATACACTAAAACCAAACAATAAAATCAGTCACAAAACAAGTTCTGTCTTCCCAGTAACATCTGCTAATTCTTCCAGTTCAGAAAACCATTTTCCAGTTGCTCTCTGTTGCCTTCCTGCATGGTCAAAAAGGCAGTGGACACTAAAAGCCGTTAGAAGAGCAAATCCTGGCCTTTATGGAGATAAAACAGTTAATTTTAACCTTAAGTGACTGCTTTATCACAGCCTTCACTAAGAGCAGCTCTGCTGTACAATTTTAAGTACTTCCTAAATCATATTTATCGTCTTTTCCCCTCCCAGTAAAGAAGCTGAAGTAATAGTACATTAGACTCTAACAAATATAGCATCTAGGTTATTCTGGCTTTTGTGGAAAGTCAACAATGCTAAAAATAGTTATAAGATTATATAGTATAATAAACCGAGCTGCCTAAATTACACATGCATTCATTTCTACTATGTTGGGTTTTCTTTAAATCATTCAAAACCCCATGCTGATCCAAAGAAGCAAACCGTTGTGTATTCCACCTGATGAGCCAGAAACAGCTTCTGATGTAAGAGCCTTACTCAGAGTCTACCTCCTGCTCACATGAGGTACAATCCAAAAGCAAAGTGGCCCCGAGACATACTCTGGGAACACAAAACCAAGTGTTGCATTAAGAGGGTTAATTTAGCAGAAGTTAAACTCCCTTGCATTCCAGTTTGTGCTCAGTATTTCTCCAGGAGCTGGAGGCAGCTGAGCTGAACTCTTGAGTCAGTCACACCAAATGACCTCAACTCGGCACTGTAAGTCCGATTGTGCCCAACAGCCAGCCTGGCAAAGGTGTGGATATAACTTTATTCTCAATAAGTGTATCTTCATCAATTAGTTTCAATAATTCATCCCTTCAGTAATGATTCCACACCAACGCAATTCAATATCCATGAAAAGATCTTGGGGCTGCTTGCCTAACTGCTTAATACCACATGAGTGTAGCTAAGCAGCTTCCCTTTAAAAAAATGCAGTAAAAAAGAACCATGGGTATCTAAAGCTTTACCACAATTGGACTCGTTAGCCCTGGAGAGCCGTTCTGACCTCCTGCCTAAAGGGACTTGGAACATCACCACATAATTGCTGCACCAAACCCCATCAGATGTTGTTAAAATCAAATCTGTTTTTAGAAAGACAGCCAAGTCTTGATCTTGAGCATGTAGTAAAACGTGGGCCATTACACAATAGAAAATGATGTGCTGCTTCTTACAGTTAGGATACTTCACTTCGATAGTGACATTAAAATTGCAACAATTAACTCTAATGAAATCGACAATTATGTCTTAATGCAATAACGGGCTGTAACATAATTAAATAGAAGTTATCTGAGCGCTTTTTCCTAACATGCACATTCAGGCCTGTACTTCGATCTGTAATTCAACAGGAAAAACAAAACAAAAAAACACCAAAACAAAACCCAAAACCAGCGACTTGGAAAGAGTATCATTAGCACTGCATACCCAGCTCTTTTCCTCCGCTCCTACCTTTGTTGCACAGCTGATGCTCTCACGAGGCCAGTTTATTGCTTTAGGTGAGCAGGTTGTATTTCTGTCTATCTTTTGTCAGGAGGAAAACACCCCCACACTGGAAGTCTTTTCAAATACAAACCAGAGCATAGCATTGCCTGGGTTACCAGAAGGAAGGGACAGGAGTCTCAGACCAAGGCACAAGCAGCTGAGGTACAAAAATGCCTTCTATTACCCTAATACAGGAAAAGCCCTGTTACCCCTTAATGAAGTTTTGTTCAGGGCACCATTAGCGCATCACTGTTGTTCCCCACTGAGGTCAGATAAAGCGTTTAAAGGACTTGACCAAGGCAGCAGGGAAGTTTGATGCAGACCACAGGCTTAAGCCAGACCTTGGATCTTCAGCACAGTCCCTTAAGATCCCGCAGTCTTTGTGCTGACCAGGAGAACAAAGAACATGGAGGCACATTTAAGAGCAGACTCAGCTTTAACTAGAGCAGAGTTAGTCTGATAAATGAGGAGTATGAGCAGTTTCCTTTAAAGGGTAGAGAGGATACTCATAAAAGTCATGAGCACAGACAGCAACATATTTATCCATATTCTCAGGACACTTAACCTTTTTCTTAAAGGAAGGCTTCCAATTAAGAAGATCCACTTTTCTATAAAGGCATTTTGCTGCCAAGTTTATGGAAGAAAGCTTGAAAAACATGACCTCTGAAATGTTTGAAAGTCTTAGAAGAAAATAAAGTATTTAAACTAATTTTTAAACTCAGATTTTTGAAAAATCCTTACTGTTGATATGTAAATTCTCAGACCTGCCAATACTGCAGTTTATCACTAAATAACAATATTTGCCATCTAAAGGGCACAGTCTAAGAACTGTTATGGGTTCACAATTTCTCCTCAAAGGAAGGAAAGCAAGAACATGGGAATAATCAAAGGGCTAGACCCATTTAGTTTGTTTTCTTACAAATGACAAAAGGTTTTATGTTATTTCATTCCTATGAGCCAGTTCTGCTTCACTATGATTTATAGTATCAAAAGGGAGACTAGAAGGGAAAACTTAGTCCCATCTGCACAGGTGTGACACTCATCTTTGCTGTGAATCTCCTCAGACAAATAGAATCATAGAATCATCTTGGTTAGAAAAGACCTTTAATATCATTGAGTCCAACCATTAACCTAGCAGTTCCAAGTCCACCACTAAACCACATCCCTAAGAAACTCATCTATGCATGTTTTAAACAACCCCAGGGATGGTGACTCCACCACTTCCCCGGGCAGCCTGTTCCAATGCCTGACAACCCTTTCCATGAAGAAGTTTTTCCTAACATCCAATCTAAACCTCCCCTGGCACAACTTGAGGCCATTTCCTCTTGTCCTATCACTTGCTACTCAGGAGCAGAGACCAACACCCCCCACGTTACAGTCTCCTTTCAGGTAGTTGTAGACAGCGATAACATCTCCCCTCAGCCTTCTTTTCTTCGTATTAAACAGTCCCAGTTCCCTCAGCTGCTCCTGATCAGACTTGTGCTCCAGGCCCCTCACCAGCTTTTTTGCCCTTCTCTGAACTCTCTCCAACACCTCAATGTTTTTATTGCAGTGAGGGACCCAAAACTGAACACAGGATTCAAGGTGTGGCCTCACCAGTGCCAAGTACAGGGGGATGATCTTCCTATTCCTGCTGGCCACAGTAGTTAATGGAGTCTTCATCGTAGCTGAGGTGACAAGCTCAAAAGATACAGCTCTCACTCAGAAGCGGTTCCATTCCGTTTCCAGGCACTCCCACATACTTTGAAATAATGAGAGTTCCACTACAGACTGTAAGCAATTTCCAGTGCACCCCAGAACCATTCAGTGCCACAGCACAGCCAGCACTGCTCTTCTGGAATACGGATATTAACATTCACCTGCCATTCAGTATGTTCCAGGGGCCAGGGCTACCACCTGACCAGCAATGGCAGCAGAAAGGTATCAGATAAATGGTTTGCCTCTTTCTCATGTTAGGCTTGATCCCATTTTAAAAGGTTATTACCTCTTCTTGGCTTGTCACAGTTACAGTAATAAGATGTGTATTTTCTACCCTACACAAGCATACCTGATAGCAGGTTTTTGTGCTAATGTCTCCATCCAGCAAGAAACATTTTTCTTTGAATTACATGCCAGGAGGTTGATTCTTGGCACAGTTGAGTTGTTTCTTTAACCCAGCAACAAAATCTTGTGTATGCGAATATAGATAAACACATGAATATGTCCACATTGCTCTTTTAATATTAGACTTGATAATCTGAGTGGAAAAATAGGTGGTGAAATATTCTTGGCTGCCTCTCACACTGTCCCCTTCGCATATTCTACTGGCTGCTGTCAAAAAAATTACTGGACTAGTCAGACCTCTACCCTGACCTGAAACAACCCTAAACCTTTGGAAATGAGGACTCATGAAGCTTCTATTTTGAGTGCTATTATTGACCTACTTTTTGAAAAAACAAACAAAAACAGAAATGGAAGTACTAAATGGGATATTGAAGAAATCCATTCCCCATTAAAAATAAAAATCACTGTAGTTAACACGTGCAAGTCTGGGGGATGCAGAGGAGAGGGAAGGAAAAAAGCTCTCCATCATAAAATCCACTACGGTTTCCACTACAGTATTTCCATAAATTCTTTCCCATAGAATCTGTCTCAAAGCCGAGATACTATTTTTGTAGCTTAGTCCATAAAAAAGAAAACTGTAAACTTAGTACTAAGTATGCACACATCCATAACCGCAGAAATACAGAATTGCCCTAAAATTAAGAAGATAGCATGACATAACATCAACAGCACCCACTAGCATGGCAAAAGTGGTTTTGAGGGCCGTGCGGTTGGCACTTTTTCCACATTCAGAGACCTGCAGCGAGGTCTCCTAGAGAAGCAGCACAGAGCAGGCTGGGACACCCTGCCTTCCCCAGCTGCTCTGAACATCCTGCCAGTTGTTGCTATCGGTATCTACACAGCAGAGCAGCTTTCTGAGAGTATTTTGCACTATCCATAGATTTCATAGCATTTGTGGATTTCAATTTACAAATCATCTCTTTTATGGGCAAAGCAGCTAGAAGGCAGGCATCCAGCAACAAGTCCAAAGTTAATCAGAAAGCCAGTGACCAGGTCAAGAATACAAGAGTTATGAAATTGCTCTCAGATGATCTTTTATTTTTGTTTGGAAGTAAGCACTAAAAGCCTGCCGCTGAAGTATTACGAAATTCTGTTGGACTTCAACCCCACATAACATTGTGCTGAAATTATAAGCATTTTAAGGGCTGAAATGGAACTTTTTTTTTTTTTTTCCCAATTTGTTCACCTAGATCTTGAACAATTTAATTCAATAACCTTAAGGATTAGGAATAAGCATACATTTCAGAATACAATCCTCTGTTGCCTCAGCTTAAATCTTCAGAAAATAAACCCCACATATGTAATAGATCCATGTCAGGATGATAAAAAGAATCATAAGTTTTTCTGTACATGGCTCTTAGCATAGTAGAATTTACACACAGTTACAATTCTCAGAAAAAAGAAACAACTTGTACAGTCAAAACACACAAAACGACACATTAACAATTACTAGGAACTTGAATCAACAGTGGTGTTACACCTGTAAAAATGAATGCAGAACTTTTATATGAAGGCAAAAGTAGTAGTTAGGCTGTCTTAAAGTTAAGAAATATGTTTAACATATCATCTGATTTTTTTTTCCTTTTATTTAACAAAAGAACACTTACTATTTTAATAGCATTCTGACAGTCTGACAAATGCTATTCATCAACGTTTTTTTCTTTAGAAGAAAAGGGTACATCAAAGAAAAAATTCTCTATTTCAGTAACTTTATTCTTGTATTCCATCAGAGCCTTTCAAGTAGAACCTCAGATATTTTAATTTTAATTAATTATAGCTCATTATTTCTTGCATTACCTCATCCTCGTCACCATATAGAACAGTAACCTCAAGATGGCGATATTTCTCCCTTTTCGGAGCCTGGGCTGGCCGCTGGTGCTACTGAAGCATCATCCTTCATTCTGAAGGCGATAAAGTGGAATTTCTTTCAGGACATTAACGTGTATCTGCCCCCCAAAAATTTCTGCATACCCTTCTGATAAAGGTTCTTAACTGCCACTATCAAGTCTTGCACCTTACTACGAAAGAAAAGTGAACTTCAACTATAAAGTAATACTATCTCCAGTTCTTGAGAGCTTTCCAAAGTGTTTCTTTTCTCTTAATAATTTGAAGTTCAAAGCCTTTTTTTTTTTTTTTCCAATTTCATTCATAGGCCTTCATTTATCATACTGAAAATGATTAGTGGAACAAAACTAAAAAAAAAAAAAAAGTCAGATACTTTTCTTTACTTAGAAATATATCTAGACTAAACCCCCCAAAATCTGCAAATAGACATTCCATTTGAATTTTAAAACTAAGCAACAACAACAAAAATAAACAAAACCCAAAAAGTACCTGAAACGTAATATCTATCTGAATATTAAATGACCATTTCAAACCATAGGACAAAAACTAGTACGGGTGTGCATTTCAGAATTGCTTTTGAATAAACACCGCCCATAAAGCACACACGAATAAAATGCACACTTTTACCAAAATCTCCTGTTCCTCACTCCATCATGCTGTCCCAGATTTTTCTTGGATTTTGTAATTCCATCTAGTGTTAAGCTTCAAGTCTACCAAAACACATCGCTCTTTAGATTCCTCCTTGCCAAAGATAGAGGTGAAAGCCGAAAAGTCTTTGCTTTTTATTGTGCTTTAGGAGCACAACACACACAGAAACACACCTGTCAAACAAATACTGTCCCATTCCTGAATTTTCATTAAATAATAGCAAAGGTAAACAAATTAATGAATGGTCTAAAATGTAACGTGATGTATCTACAGCTTTGGCACTGCTTCTTTATCACCTTTGGCCCTTTGTACTGCTGTGAAGGGTGGCAGCGCTTAATGACCTTTTACTACATTACTAGTGAGCAACACAGCACATTTTTTCTGGTTCTATGGGAAAGCAGTCTTTATGGCATTTCTACAACACACAGCATTGAAAAAGTTACTTGATACTGACGAAAAAGATTATTATTATTAGATCTGAGGGAGGAGAGAGCTGTCCCTGTGAACCCCTCCAAGCCAGAGGTAAGCCAGATGTGAAGAGTTTTGCAGGGAAGTTCAGCTCTTTCCAGTGAGGGTTTTTATTTGTGCTTAACAGACTTCGCACTGACAAAGGGTGACAACACTGACAGGCTGTGGCCTGTAACATCCACATACAAACCGTAAGATTACGAGTCAAGTTTGTGCAAAAGAGATATGAAAGAGCTAGCTTTAGTTCAAAGCCTTACTTCCAGGCAGCTCCTACTGTGAGCAGTAAATGTTACACAGCTAGCTTTGGACATATGAGATATGGACTTGTTTTCTCCAGGAGCCAATTCAGCTAGAACTCAAGCACTGGAAACTTGCAATTTTGGAGTTTCCAAGGTCTGTTTGTAAACTTGGTGTCTGTTTGCAGGTTGTTCTGTTCCCTGCACAAGGGCTCACCCTGTCAAATATACTCTAAAGAAACTGCCCCCCTGACTCCTCTGGATGTTTTTGCTGTTCCTCTGTTAGCAGTTGTCTTGTCGATTCACTGCGAACTGCTTGTGTTAACCTTTATAACCACGAGAAGGCCATCTTTTGCCTCAGAAGCAAACAAAATTTACTCAAGCCGCCACCAAACAGCACAGCGTTATAGCTGCCATTTCCAGCTGCCATTACAAGGCACGTGTTCAAGGAAGTCTGTTGCCTGATCATCTTTTGTTGCCTCAGACAGCTTTGCAGCTTTTTTTAGCTCGAGTCTAGCATTGCCACAAGCTATCTTCCTTGTTTCAAACCAGAATGCAGTATTATGCAGGCTTTCAGGTGCTTTTTTATATGTGGTGTTATTCAGATGTTTTCTGGTATAAGGTGTTAGGCTGTCTTTACTTGAGTGTTTCTAGCACAAATTACTAAAATTGCCTTCAAGTCCTGAAGAGATTCAGGAGCTTTCCTCAGCTAAAGAGGTTTTTGCTTAAGGCTTCAGAATGTTGCTCTTAATAACGTGACCATGAACTGTTTGAAGAAAGCAAGCAGCTGAAGTATGCTTGCAGTGTAGCAAAACCCTGTTGGAAAAGGACACTTGGGACTAGCACAATGTCAGGAATACTTAGCTTGTTTAGGGACCTAATAAAATACTTGACAGGATCAAGACAAAGAACCCAAAAGACAGAAGCTTTGTTAGTTCAGTCATAACCCACTTGTCTCTTCAGAGCCACCCACAACAGCACAGAGACAAGCTATGCTCCCACTGTGTCGGGCTGTGGGTAAAACAGAGGGAGAGCCGCAATTCCCACTTCTCACAGTCAATATTTTTCTAATAGCGATAGGAAGATACAAAAGGCAGGTCAATAAACAGAACATGTTGATTCAGAAAACTAAGCAAGGTAAGGATCAAGGGCCACTTGAGGATTATTTGCTACAACTTGGATTCATTCCACCTGTGTTCACGTGGCTCAAGGGATCTGAGTTGGGGGATAATTCTTAGGTGGACTGAATTGGCCCTTGAGCTATAAGTCTCCCATAACTACACACAAAGCTGAAGACAACTACTTTTCTCATTTGGATGAGGACAGAGCTGGACTTGACTCTGCATATTTCTCGGTCTCTAAAGCTTCTCAAGCCTAACTGCAGTGTTACTGACCGCTCCAAAACTACTGTACAAAGCAGTTATGCTCTGGTGCATGAAAATACTGTATCACAGCTGGAGACCACTCCAACAGCTGCTAAGCAACCCAAACTCCTGGTGAGGCTGATGAAGACTGAAGAAGCTCCTCACCTCACTGGCATAAGCCCATTGAAGAGACAAAAATTGTTGTGCAAAGGAAAACATCCCAATGCTGAGCAGTCATTTAGCCTACTATAGGCACTCAGTACTACTTCTTAGATGTTCCACTATGGATCTGGTTGTGGTACTCAAGGTAACCATATTCCTGAATCACTACAATTAGACCAGAACCTTACCAAAATTTAAAAAAATAAATCCTGAATGTTCTGATCCCTTAGCTTTTTACAGTTGGCTTCGTTCTTACTGCTACTGTTTCAGACTCATAAGAAGTTTAAACCCAGTTTAAATGGCTTTAGATGTTTTTAAGCTAAAAATGCCAAACAAACAAACAAAACTCCACAAAACCAACCAGGACAACAAAAAACAAAATACAGCAACAAAAAACCCCACATTGGATAGAGTGTTTTCATATTCAACAACACAGAATGTACACATAGGACAATAGGGAGGACAGAAAAGGAGTGATGTTGTTCAGACATGGTTAGCAGGAATTTCTACTGGGCAGGGGATGTCTAGTTAGCAATGCTTGACTGCTTGCATCACCCACTCCTCCCACTTCCCTTGTAGTCATCTGTTAAGTTCTTTCACTTAAGAGACTGTAACTGCCTTCCCTCCCATTTACTGCTTCCCAAACATTTCTTACTGCCTGGTGGGCTTGAGAACTCCAGGCACCTTAGGGAACTTTACGAGTAGTAGGTGATTTTCTATTAGAACATGAACAAGAACTATTTCTAATTTAATGCCTGCCAATCCACAAAAGAATCATTCTTCTTGAAAAAAACAGGCAGAAGGAAGTTCTCTTTTGAGGAGACACTATGGAGAAAGTATAACAACAATAAAGAGTCAGTTACCCAAGAGTGTAATTTAGAGAGACATCTCTTGAAGAGTTGCTTTAATTAGTGTGTTTGTTATATCTGCTGTGGTGCTTATACTGCAGATGTGCCTTCTGCCATGAAGTATCTAACAGCAAGGACTCCACACAGGGACTGGACCCAGGGAGGCGTGGGTTTTTTTTGTGTGGTGGGTTGGTTTTTTTTTGTTTGTTTGTTTTTTGTTTTGTTTTTTTGGTTTTTTTTTAATTTAAACAATAGTTTTCACCATCTGAGCTTGAGCTCTGGGGAGCTAGCTGAAAGTCTCTATGGAACACTTGAAATGAAGACAGGTAAGGAATGAAGATCAAAAAGCAGTAGCTAGCCAGGAAACAGAGCCATTCACATAACCTGCAAAACAATCTCATGCTTCTCCAGCCCAGTGCAAGCAACAGAACCCACTGCAAAGCATATAAAAGCAGAGAGGCTGCCACTGCTGCCAGGGGCAGCTAGCAAGGGATCACCTCCTTTAGAGCTGGATCCAGCACTCGGGGTGCTGTCTCACCAGTGCCAAGGAAGCAGGGATAGACACCTCGCCTGATCCGCTTGGGTATGTTCCTTCTAACACAGCCCAGAACACAGTTTGCCTTATCTGCAACAAGAGCAAACTTATCATAGCTTCTTGTCATCAGAGCCGATACTCAGTTCACAGACACTGGGACAGAGCAGTCTTTCCTGAAAAACAGCCAAGGAGTAGTGGGCATGGGACATGGCCTGCTCTAAATGATGCAGAATTTGAGTTGGTTCCTCAGGTAGCTCAACCACCAGCACCAGTTGGTGTCTGGTGCAGGAGCTGTACTGAGAACATTTCAAATCAGCATCTTATTTAATTACAGTGCTATCTCATAGCTAGTTGGTATGGCAAGGAAAGGCAAGCACTCAGCTGCTCAGAAAGCAAGGTCAGAGTTCCATTTGCACAGCTCCTACGTGCTCTTGAAATACTGCCCTGTGGTTAGTAGGCTTGTGCCAGCAGAACCAAATCCTGTTTGCTCTTTACTGCGAGGCATTTCCCACACCTCTTGGCTAAATGCTCGTTCTTTCTTCCATCTCCTTTCCTTCAGGCTCCAGCCAACTGTCACTCCCTAGGAGCCAAACATTTACTGCGTAAAAAGCCCAACACATGACAACTAACCTCTCTCAGTGCTTCTGTCAAGGCAACTGCTGCCTTTCAAGCTGATTTCGCTGACTAATTAAGCATGGAGACACACCAGACTGCCAACACTGAACGGTGGCTGCAGCATCCATCACTCCAGCAGGGTTCAATCTAATGGGCTAAAAGCTACAGCTTGAGAGCCCAGAACAGCTTGTTCGCTGGAATGGAAAACCCATTGTTTACCATGTACCAAAATTCCCCAAGTTACAGAGAGAAGGAAAAAAAAAAAAAGTGCTCTACCTTCTCCAGCCTTGAAAACATTAATAATGAATTACCAAGAGAGAAAAAACACCTGCTCCCCATTTATCATAAACATTTTATGTGATACACCTTTCAGTTTCTTTCCAGACATTAAAGCTCCCAAGGTCCTTCAGAGATAGTTAAAAAGCACATGGCCACCCTAAATCCTATTTGCCTACAAAAACACTTCATCTGTTTTTTTCCCCCAGGGACAAAGTTTGTTTTCCTCTCACACATACGCTTGGCTTCCCTTGTGCATGTGCACAAATATTTTTAATAAAGTGGCCTCCCTGTACGTTTGGTAGAACATTCTTTTTCCTGTTGACTGAGTAGTTTACACAGAAACTTTATGCAGAAAATTACTGTGAACTATAAGATGTTATTCATATGGTTTCTTATCTTCTGCAATTACTTAGACCATTGTGAAGACCCCGAGAAACAGGTCAGAATCTAAATGGCATTCAGTTACACAAAGTGTAAGGCAACTAAGCTAAAAAGAAAAGTAAAGTAAGTCAGGGACAAGGATGCTAAAGGTCAAAACAATGCGTAGTGCCCCACATAGCCCCATGCTCACTTTCTTATTCCAGCTACATCTGAATTTGAAAAAAATAAATTCTCCTCTCACATGGAGAAAATAAAGTCTCCCAAATAACAACACAGATAACACTACTCGTGTTTGGTAAGGACACTAAATTGCAAGATTAGGATTGTAATTGGTGATGCTTATCCTGATCAAATCAGTACCTCTGAACACATTTGTGATAACAAAAATCTTAACAGAGAATACATTTGTTTTAATGAAAATATTTTCAGACTAAAGAAAAAAGGAAGAATTACAGTTGCCTTATTTGGCATAAAAGGACTAGAAGGCAAATTACTGTAAGCACGCTTAAGTTGGAACTCTATTCAAAGAGAAACACCACTGACATTCACAAAATGGAAGTTTCACTGAGTACTGAAATCTGACCTCAGTGAATAATTTCAGATCCTTTGAGATAGGTACAATATTACAAAAGTGTATTCACATTTATATTCCAGATTGAGTGGCAAAGATAAAAAGACTAACTTCTTTCTTGAGCTAGTAATATTGGATTAAGCAAGCTCCAAGAGAGTCAACCTATAATGCTGAAATTTGACCCTGATAGCTGAGGAAATAATTAGTGAATTTGGATTTTTAAGAGAAGAATTTAGAAAACTTCAGCAAAAACATCATGTTTATAAGGGTCTGTTTCTAAGAAGACAGCCAGAGAATGGCAGTCTGGATTGGGCAGGTTTTCACTGTAGACTATTAAAAAAATAAATCAACCTACAGAAGATATACAGAGCTGAAGTCTGTCATTAGCATCTCCTACAATGAATTACTTTGTTATGAGAATTTTAATTAGCATTTAAATGCATTCAAGTGACAAACTCCCATTTGTTTTTTTTTTTAAATGGGACCCTAATTCCCAGTTATAATTTTACAGCCAGAAAGTGCAACCAGTGGTCTCACTGCAACAGGCGGTTGAGCAAGTGCTGCTACACTGGAGAAGGACAATCTGCACCTGGGGATACATGGCAGCATGAGATTGCATCGACCAGACAGGGAGCAAAGCCAGCTCAGCTCCTATAGAAAAACATAACAAAACAGACAGACAACCCAACCCCGCACACACACACCCCCCGAAAACATGACCAGGAAGTTATCAGAGAATACCTGTCAGAAATTAGTTTTGACCGAACATCTCCCTGTTTGCTCCAGCTTCCCCAAATTTGCTTCAGCCTACCTCAAATCAGGCTTCTTGCTGTCTTCAGCTATTTATCATCCTCTTCTTCCCATTATCTTCACTCCCATTCCTGCCCCATCCTTCTGTGTGGCCCACTGTAATTCTAATGCTAGACAAACTCAGATACAAAAACCCCACTCTCATTTCATCATCAGTTGGCTGTACATTCTCCTGTGTCTTCTTGTCCTGCATCTATCTTCTCTATTCCACTAGCAAGCTGCACAAGGAAGCAGCCACCTCCAGTCTGTCTTTCTGCACCACCAGGTGCCACAACCACAGTCCTGGGCAGGTAACAGAAGGCTGAAAGAGCCCTGACTTCTAAGGACCTCCAAGCAAGCTTCCAGAGTCAGTGTCAGACCCTGCAAGGTGCCGCTTTATAACATCCACTGGTAGAAAATTAGAATGTCTTAAAAGACAGATGTTTCTTTGATGAGCAATTTGAAAAACACAGGGAAGTGTTGCATATATTCACAAATAGAGTTTTCTAAGGCACAAAATTTGAGAAAGTACATTTTTCAAAAAATCAAAATGTGCCAGCTTTTCCTGGAATTTCTCTCCTGCCTCAGGGATGCAAAGCACCACGCTATAGGATGTGTTCACATCCTTCCACCCTCCTGGTAAGGGCAGCTTTTCCAGTGCTTCCAGACAGTATTAGACAAGAAAATGCTGTTTGTTACACTGGCTTCTAACACTAGATCTCCACACTAAAGCATCTGCATGCAGCATTACCACAATTTTATAATTTCATCCATGTTCCTGATCAAACTGCAAGAGCCATTAAGTACAAATTAAGCTTACACAGAGCTTGCTGCAGGCAGTCTTTTTGCCACATGAGCTCACAGAACATATACTGCTGATTCATAAGCATCAACATTGTGAGAATTAACAGCTAGTGTATTTTTCTATACTTTGTGCAGACTCAACAAAAAGAAAATACTGAAACACACACACAACAGAAGTGAACAAATCTCCAAACACTCTTTTACATCTGTGCCAACACAATACGTTATAAGAACATATCTTTGTGGCCTGATGCACCTCCCTCTTAGCAGTGTTTTTCCACCTCAGCCAGTTAGTACCTGTTAGATACCAGAAATAGAAAATGCTTAGAAGTTGCTTGCATTTGTTTACAGACTCTAGCCTTTGACAAAAATATAGAACTGAACTGAGTAAGTTCATTTCACAGTAAAACACAGCTTCCCTTCACTGAGTTTACATCATGTAATTTGGTCAATATAGAGGGAGCAGAATTTCTTTAGGTAAATAAGTTCCTAAGAGGCAGAAGCAGTAGGGCCGTGACAACCTAGAACACCTAAGTACAGAAATGCCTCATCTGGCAAAATCATCTGTTTCTTCCAATAATTTTTGCTGTTAAAACACTTTTCCAAAGAACGGTGTAGGATAATATCCTTGAGTTTGTGTTCCCCAATAGACTACACACAATTTCTGAAGTAGGATGCAGCCAAACAGTCCAACCATTCTGAAAGTCTGAACTTTTATATACAAGTAATTCATTTCTACAGATGAGTCCCCTCTCATAATACCCTGTCAGAACACAGGATAAGAGTTACATAGCTCTGTTTTCTTGTAAAAGTTTCCTTTCCATTCTTACACACGAGCCTTTCTCATCTGTGAAAATTTTACTTGTGAGGTACCCACACCTATCTGATCAGCAACACAAAGTGACCGTGTTTGTGCCATAACCCAGACATAGCCCAAAATTCAAGCTAAAATAAATGTTTACTTACAGAACAGATTTGTATTTTCTTCCTCCTCCTCATCTAAACAAAGACAGAATCAGTCAGCCACTTCCTAAGAAATAGTATTGGACTTGACCAGCTCAGCTGTGATTAATTTAAGGAGCATGATAAAGCATGGTCAGCTCTAAGAGCACTTGATTGCAGAATAGCCCTGCAGTAAACATCTGTGTTACTGCAGAATGATATGAAGAGACAGATGCTCAGCTGCCATATATTGCCATTTGTCTAGAAAACATGAAGATCAGAGCTGCAACATACTGGAAATCTGATTGTTGTTTGCTTGATCAAGATCAATAACATTTGGGCATTTTATGTGTTTTGATCCTAATTTAGGAATGCCCTAACTCACATGCTTTAAGGTCTATCAGGTCAAAAACAAGTTTAATTGCTGTGGTGAGCTAGGCCTACATCTTGTTACAACATTGAAGTCCATTTCAATCACCTGCCTGGTGACACCAGCTGTATTTCAGACATTGTTGTCTCTGCTTTGATGCCCTAGTTTGATCATGAACAGATACACTTCAGCTGCTCATGCTTCTCTCTACCAGCAAACACTTAATGCATGTGCTCTATAACCAGGGAAAAAAAGAAAAAACACACACACTGGGATAACTTTACTGACAAATTTGTAAAATTGTCATTACTATCAAATCAGAGCAGATGTCTTTGTCAGATTAAGTTTATTGAACTTGACTAGAAAATGGTTCTTTTTCAGTTAAAAAAGGTAATTTCCATGGTTGTCTGCAATGCAAATGAAGTAGCACACCCAAGTTGCTGTATAGAGAAAGTGAGTTGAATTTCACTGATTATAGAGAGCAACCAATGATCCACTGGTAAAACCGCTGCTCTGTCACTAACAGAGCACAGCAGACTATTGCTCTATCACTGAACATGTTTCAGTGTTCATTTAAGCTTGCAGAGCTGATAGGAGAATGCAAGCATACAAATCCTCATGCTTATATGGGTGGTTATTTGATCTAAACACCATGAGACACAGAGGCACCCTGCTGTCAGACAAGAAGCAGGGATGGCTGCTCAGGAACCGGTTCTCTTTGCTCACCACTGTTGCCATGCCCACAGGTGTCCTTGGGACACACGAGTCCTGGTACCTCCCCACTTTCCCATTGTGGAAACATTGCATTTTATTACATCCCATTACATCCTGGTTTCCCTCCCCATTAGATGGAAGAGCCTTCACAGTCCGCCCACTGAGTGAAGTGCTCTCTGCTGACAGCCCTAGGTAGGATTTAAAACACATGAGAATTAGAGCTTTTCTCTGAGGTGGCTGAGAACTGAGCCTAAATTTTACATCAAGATTCATCATATGGCATCGAGGCAGTGGAATATTACTTTTGTGAGAGCATACATTATGTCTACATCACTTAAAACAAACACGTACCACAACAACAACACACAAAAAACCCCATCCCACCATAATTTCTGGTATATCCTTTAAAAAACATCTCAGCTCTCTCTGCTGATATAATGAGGTCAGTCCAACATTTTCATTTCAAAAGCAGTTTTGGGTAAGTAATCCCCTCCTCCAGTCTTACGGAAAAAACAAGCATGTTTCTAGGAACAAGATCAATAACAGCATTAAAGGAGGACTGGCTGATGAAGCATGTAAAGATGGTTTGCAACTTAGATTTTTTTAATTTTTTTTTTTTTTTAATGCCAAGGAACTAGGGTATTACAACTAATGACATAGAAGGTATTACATTTCTTCACAGGCATAGCTGAATGCACCAAATTGCAACACTAATAGATCATTAATTTGGCAATTTTTTTTTTCAAGTAAGTTACTCAAATCACTGATGTATTTGAAGTATAGGTACTATTTGAAAAGAGCAAACGAACACTGACCAAAGAAAAAGCAGTACTGAAACATAAAAGCAAAAACAGGTAACTTTACATGACTGGTTGACCATCCAAAACCGAGCTTTTTGCATTTAGTCAGCGTAGCAACAAGTAGGAATATGCCCTCACTAAAGAAGGCTGGATTTCTTGACCAATAATCCTACTGGCATCACAGCTTTTTATTTCTTATTATTCCTGTGAAAGGCATGTGTGCTAACTGCTGGCAGAGATTCTGCAACAACACACCACTGCCCACCTGTAGGGTGTAACCTCTCCTGCAGCAGCTGCAGCAAGCACTGAAGAGCATATTCACATTGCTGGGTCAAGCTTTCTGCTTCTTTGTGTCAGAGACAAGAAACGAAAGACAAATGGTCCAAGATTCAGCAGTTCCTTCATTTGCTGCTCTCTGATGAAAGGGGCTGTGCTATGACCCTGACAAAAGCAGTAAATGCAGATACTTTTCTTCTGCTCCCATAAAGTAATTAGAATAAGACAACACAGAGTCTGTGCTCATATGACTTTGCAATTCTAATTTTCCATCTCTCTCCCCATAGATCTTTTACAGGTATTTTTTGTGTGGCTGATCTTAAGTGTGGAGGGCAACAAAACCCAGTCCCACAGCTGAGATTTCTTGCCCCTACTAGAATTAAAGTGTTAAATAACACAAGCATAGGTAAGAGCACTGTTAATACTAATGCATCTAAGCCTAAGCTAGGAATGGTTATAGCAGACTTGTTACTATTGGATGTTTCCTGGTGTTTTCCTGCCCACTAAGCAAGAGAAGCATTTTGAAGAACTCCAATGCCAGCAGATGAGGAAACATTATACAAATTTCTTCTTGGCGTTTAAACACAGAGCAAGATAATTTACCTTTTTGCTCTTTGGGGGCTTGGTTCCCACCTCTTTTCCTTTTATTAGAGCTCTCCTGTGATGGGTTGAGATGTTCCCCATGCATCAGTCTCTGGAAGAGCTGCCAGGTGTTATTTCCAAGCTTTTTTTATTCCAGCACTCATATTCTTTCTATGCACTTTTTCAAACAAATGCCTATTCTGTCTTCTATATTAATGCACAGTATTCAGCCTTTTAGCTGGTGATTAACATTGGAGATCCCAATATCTCCTCAGCATGCATCCTTCCATGCCAGGGAAGCGACAGTGACAGGCCATAAATCCCACCTGTTCCTTTGAAGACAGCAGGAGCTGGTCCTCTTCCATGACCAGTGCTTTAAGATATAAATCTTAAAAAAAAACCAACCACCAACCAACCCTCCCCCCACCCTGCCTATGCACCCACAGCATGATGTATTCCCCTATTTTTTTTCTATTATGCTCTGTGTGGCTTCCACTGGCAGGGGCAACATAGCGCATATGCTGTTTAATGGAAGAGCAGTTTATACAGAAAGCTTGCTAGTTCTTTGACAGGCAAACACACTCATTGATCAAATGTCATGAAGAACTCAAATCAAGAGCAGATGGAGGTCAAAGGGGAGGCCAGGTACCTTTTTTACGACAATGTACCCTCAGGATGATGGAACAACTCCTATTTTTTTTGTCTGCTTGCATTCATTTCTACTTACATGCAAGAGACAGGAAAACACGGCCAGGCCACGTGTATCATTAACTCATTTTATCTATGTATGACATATGCAGTTAATCAAAGAGATTTAAGACAAAAATACTTCTTTGACATCTGTTCCTGTGAGTGGCAAATAACCATGGACAGGAGCACAGTCTTGCAGACTTGGTCCTGCTGGGCTACAAGCAGTGCTGTAATTCCCTTCTCTCCAAATACAGGGCTATCGGGTTCCTCTGGAATTGCCCTGAACAACAAAGTGAGCACCTTCCTGGTCTGAACCCAGGCTACAAGCCAAAGGGGCAAAGAAAGAAACGAGTCTTTCTTTCTCTGGGACAGTAAGTTCTGCCTCCACCTCGTGACCATTACTTGCCAACACTGGAAGAATCAGCTGGGAGTGAGGGAGCACGTGGAGGGGCTTTAAAAAACCCCAAGGAGTTAGAAAGGAGAGACATTATCCAGTGCTGCAGAATCCCTCTCTGTGCATGCTTTACATATTTCTTCCCCAACTCCAACAGGTTCATTGGCTCTTTATTTATGTCTGGAGAATGGGCACATACCATTGTCTACATAGAGACTTGCAGGTAAGAGTCTTACCAGTTTCAATTATTATTTCAGTGGGAATTTTATGAGCTATAGAGTACAACACTTGTTGCCTTAAGTGTGGAAGGCTACAAGAAAACTGCTGATTGTTATTCACATCTAGTGGTCTCTAAAGCATTTCACTGTCTCATCAGAAATGCTAGGTTTGAACGTTACTGTGTATTTATTTGTAGAGCTCCTTTCATCTCAAAGGGATTACATCAGCAAAAGCTGCCATGCAGCTACCTCTGGGGTGTTATTCTGTTTCCATAAAAGCCATGGGAGAGCTAACAGTGTGAAGTGCGAAATACAGTGGAACAGCAGAAGAGTCGTGCAGGCTCAGACACAGCTCAGTATTCTGTCGGCAGCAGAAGCAATATGTGGACACCCAGGGAAACGATTGAATAAGGCAGGTACATGCCTTAAAAGAAGGATACTCTCTCTTCCAGCCTCCAAATATTTTCAGTTCAGGGAATTTCCTGAGTCAAATCTCCTTGAATCCATACAAAAAGCTTTTGCATCCACAGCTTGCTTTGGCAAGCAGCTCCATGTCTGTCACGTGCTGTGCGAAAAACTGCTTACTTTGACTTGTTTTGATCACATCTCCCACTAGCTTCATTTGCTGACTACTAGTTCTTGTACTAGAAAATAGTTTGAGGCTTAAGCACACATCGAAAATGGCAGGAAAGAGAAAAAGCTTGCCATATGTAGGGTTCTCTGTTTTTACCAAATCAGAGAGGAAAACAGACTTTGGTAATGCCCCCCCTGCCCAAATCCTTTGAGAGCAAGTGTTTCTATACAAATATTATGCTTTCTTAAAAAAAATCCTCCTTCAACTACATGAGCTGAAGTTTGGACAAAACGTTGCTTTTAACAGTTTCAGACACAGAGAGGAGTTATTATTATTTATTCAGAATAATTGCCTAGAATCCCAAGTAAAACATTACAACCCCTTCCAAATGCCAGAATATGGATTCAGTGCAGCTGACAAGAAGAATGCCATTTATTGACCCCACAGCAGCTTTTCCTTCCTTCCCTCCTGCCTTCTCCTCCTCCTCCTTCCTCCCACCAGAAGTCTGGGTTTCCATTCACTGGCCTTTACAGACAGATGTGCCATAAACCTGTAAGCACTAAGCTGCCTGATAGTTTACTTACTGGCACCTTCAACTACCTCTTGACTGTGTCATGAAAGCAAATTTTGCTGGAAAGTGTGGCAAATGTTCCAGCTAAAAACTTCCTGGCAGCACACTGTGTCTATACTGATCAGTGCTGTTTATTTCAATTAGAAAAAATAATTAGATTTTTCTGCTTTAAGCTGGGGCACTATTGGAAGACTTGGAGACATCAGAAGATTCAAAATATGGATATTAATTATTTTATGTATTTCAGCATGGCATCTCTAGTCTTCAAACAGAAAACTGGCATCACATTTTCTCCCCCATTAATAGATGTGTTAACATCTTAATTTTGAAGGGAATGCAGATTACCTTCACTGTTACATGTGTTGCTAAACCACTGTCTTGCAATACGTATGTGCAGAAAACACAAATGATAGTTGCCTTAAAGTGTAGACTGGATTTTAGAGTATTTTCTCCTTCCACTTCATATACTGCAAATTTCTTGAACAGCACCTTGTAACGTGACTTAGCTGTCAGCCTACTACATTCAACAAACTATGTTTCTACACCTAACTTGTCTTTACATAGGAAGCTTTCTGCTTAAATAATTTAAACTGACACCAACCAAGAAAACCACAATGCTCATTACAGCTATAGAAAACTACAAAGTAGAAAGTAAATAAAGCTGTAAAACAACGAAGTAAAACTAGGAAAAGCAATGTGAATAATAACGGGTTCTATGATTACAACAACTAGCTCTAGTCATCCTTAGTATAGCACATAGAGTTCCAGAGTGTTTGTAGAAGTGGTCCAAAATAGCTCCCTCAGGAAAGCAAGTTTGGATGCACTTGCCTACCTGCTAAATATCAGACAATGTGTTGATAATACCTGCCCTGTCATGCTTGCCCATGTCCTGTGTGAGCTACAGTGATATTTTAAATATGTTTGCACAGTTACTAGCCTGGCTTCTTTAGCTGCCCTTATGAGAAGTCTTGAAATGCTAAAGGACCTTCACAGTTCACAGAAACAGACTGGGATATTTACAGATGCAAAGATATCACATAAAGCAAGTCTAAAAAAGATAAATAACTATAAAGGTGCTGAAAAAATCTTGTATATAGCTACAATTAAATGCTGCCATAAATAATTCTTATTTCTCATAGAGATAAAAAAAAGATAAAGTAAGAGCCAGGTGTTTCTACAGCTTTTGTTCATAGGCCTAAGGCAAATCATCACAAAATGCCTCATTCTCAGCCCAGGGGAATAAACAATGTTCTTCTGTGGACTTTGACTCAACACAACAAGCCGAAGCATTTGGTTTTCACCTTCTCTTTTAAAAATCCAGTAGAATTTGATGTATCTGGCAAGCAGAATAAAAGCTTTTCTCAGCATCGCAAGCATAGCACATTCCTGTTTAGGGCCACCAAAAGTTTCAGTAGATGTGATCGAGAAAAGTATGAAGTGTTTTTTCCCCCCAAAATGCAAAAAACATACAGTATTGATCCTCAGCATCAATTAAAATACACAATGTGTTTTAAGGCTTTAAATATAGAGCAAATAGTGTATTCATATAGAGATTTTACAAGCATCAATGATCACCATTTTAAGTTTTCATTTATATATCTTGGCTATACTTTGCTAAAATATAAGCTGAAGACGAAAGAAAACTGTGAGCTGAATTGATTAGGAACAGTTTTCTATGTCAGAAACTCCAGATTCTTTGCTAAGAACTCATTTTAGTGAAGAATTCAGAACATTAAATTTAGGACTCCAAAATACATTGTTTCAAGTACCAGTGATTTGTTTTGACTTGCATTCTATATTCCATATAAATCAAAACAAGATGTTTTGACAGCATTCTGTCAAGATTATTAGCAGCAATTCATCTATTCCCACAAAACACTTCAATTTCAACAAGAAACCACAACTGTCAAGATTGTTGATGGCTCTGGTAGGAGCACTGCAACAGAAAGCTGTTCTGTCTCAGAGGTCTCAGGTGACCATTTCTATGTGTTTAAACAAAATCTACTTCATCTGTCTGTATTGACACACAGAAATTTTACTGTGGCTAGCAGTAGATAGATTTTATATTATGTATACCAACCTATAAAATTCAACACTGTAAGGGAAGAAGCTTCATATAATTTTAGTAGTTATGTTGACATCTGCAACCCTCATATATGCAGACTTCACAGACTTCCAAGGAAAACTAGACAGAAGCAATGGTCTTTGCTCTACTAGAAAACAAAACCAAACCAATTTTGATTATATTCTATTTCCCAGCATCTCTGTTTCACACCATTGTTCCTAAATTCCCCAGTATAAACCACGCACAGTCCCCACAGTTGCATCTTCACATGCAAAGCACCTGTCTAGAAAAGACACCCTCACCACAGCTAGGGATTCAGGAGAGGGTAATATTTTTCATCACTTACACAAATTCTTGAATTGATTACTCTTCCAATTCAGCACATTTGTCTATAGCTTAAAGCCAACCAGAGTTATCAAAGATCAATATCTACACGTATACACTCCATGTAGACGTTCCAGGTTCAGTACTCCTGGCTGATGCTATTTAGCAGCTGCCCAGATGTGCACTCAAATATGCGCAATTAGGTTCTCATGTCAGAGCTGATTGAATGGAATTCTGAATGGGCAACTTTGCCACCGCTGTATTACAAGCAGCTAGTCTATTTGAAACCTTGTTGAAGATGTGTGTATCCAAGAAGAAAAAGGAAATCTGTTTGTGCCCTCAGTCATCTTTTCTTACCCCAGGATGGCCCCAAGGCTGGGACTGGAACCTTCCATAAAGCACTGTACATAATTAACATGCTGCAAGAATCTATATTGAAAAGCCAGGAACAGTTTCTTATTTTTGTTTGCTTTCTTTTTGACAAACATGCTGGCAATGCTCAGGAGTAAGTAGCAGCACCACCATCAGTCGGGCACAGCTATTCCTAAACACTTCTCTTCATTAAGTTACCAGGCACTGTCTGTGCTGGACCTTATGAAAGGTTGTTCTGCCCAGCAGAGAAATTTTAACAGTAGGGAAAGAGTGTGACATTTTGCATCATTTAGTGAAATTGCAGACATCCGCATGAGAGGGCACTCGCTGTTCCCACTCCACCTTTTGCATCTTCTTGTGGGGATCTGGAGCCCGCGCCCAGGCACCAGATCTGTCCCCCACATCCCTGCGCTGTGGAGGAGGCAGCAACTCTCCATTGCAGCAAATCATCTGACATTTCTCATTGACACCATATTCCCCCTCATGTCCCCAAACTGCATCTTCACAGCACGTGCCTGTAAAGATTGAGGTTTAGAAGAGCCTTAAGTGTGATGAGACCACCCTTGGAGGCCTTGCCATTTTCAGACTATGGTCTTAACTCATCATTCTCCAGCCAGAGCTGAAGGCAGTTGCCTAGACAACAAGTCTGACTCATCAGGAATGAATTGTCAGGGCAACCGTCCCTGGCCGTACCTGGTATGTGCTGAACAGCACTGTTATGCAGTAGAAGCAGACACAGAAAGCCACCCCAAAACCACTGCAAGTTTAACAGGTAAAAGCTTCCACTGGGATATCTGTTTGTTAAGCCGAAGACAGATACTTTGCACTTGTTCACGTAAAAAAAATTGAGTACAGCTGCACCATACAAGGAAAGAAAAATATTTTGGCGAAGAAAATAGTCCTATCGCAGCATATTATGTATCCACATAACATGACTATGTACAGCCCTATAATAGTTTGTACACAGCATCATTTGTTTATGCTGTCACCACCTTTTTGGGGAATATCACTGATGCAACGTGGGAGGAAGTTCACTGTGTTGTTTCATGGAGAATTTACTCTCCATTTCTTGTTGGCCTACAGCAAGGCGCTTGTGTAGATTTCCAATTTTAAATATTTCTTCCACCATGTTTTCTTTTAGAATATTTGCACTTTAAGAAAATGAATACGTATTCCAAATGTATTATGGAGTTGGGGGTGGAATCACCATAACATGTAGTCATCTATTATTTAAACTGTTATAGGCTCTTGAAAATATTTGAACTTTTTTTCCTCCGAACTTAGCCAGTCTTATGAGATATTAATTATTCATTTTCCAATTGTATTTCAAATGGTACAATCATAATTGAATAAAATACCCACTTATTCTATTTTACCAAGTCTCTCAACCAATATAGAAATCATACAGCACAAATTAGAATACTGAGTTCTTGAACACATATCTTTACGCCCCTCACTTGCACTCTGCATGCTGCATGTTCTCATATCTCATCTCTCTGAGAAGTTCATCAAGGAGTAAGAAAATTATAGCTGAGAGTTTAATTTTTCTCTCCACAAACTATTATACATCAGAAACACTTTTCCAGCTCCAAGATCCAAAGCCTATCCCAATCAGGGAGGCTTGGTTTCAAAGTCTGATTCAGACTTGTTTCAGAATTGTCCTGGTTATGCCAGGCTCCCTTATTTCTGTATCCACTTCCTCCAGCTCCATACTCCTTTTCCTAAAAGAGCATCCCCTGTGCCAGATGCACTTGGCTATCTAACCCCCAGCACCAAGGTCACTGCAAAGACTAAAAGAGAAGACACCTCATCACTTAACTACATAGAATTAGAGACAGGACTCCACATTCTAAAGTGTATTTTTGCTATTTTAAGGATGTGGGGTTTGGGGCTAAAGCTTTTGTTTTATTTTGCTTTCCCGAACTTCTGACAAATTCTGCTTTCTGCTAAATTCCCCCATGCCCCTACTTCCAAGTGTCCTCAAGAAATCTGTAGACAGATATTTGGTTCTTTCATATGGATCCTATTCTACTATAATTGAGAATTTGGATTGAAATGTTCTTATGTGATCAGGGACTGCACAAACTCATTTAAACTTATGATATTAAAGTCCCTGTATTTTTAATGTGCGAGAGAGGCTGCTTTGTGAAACATTTTTCTATGGAGTCAGGGAACGTCATCACGTTCTGGACTAACTTCACTTGCCACAATTTTTCTTATCACTTAGCATTATTTGGGTGTCAGGGTCCTGTTTAAGTCACTTTTGGTTGCTGCAAAGTCCATCACAAGAAGACCATCAGGATTGTCAGGGCTCAGCCATTCACTCTTCAACACAGAGTGATGCTTGCAAGTGTCTTCCAACAGGGCCATCCGAGCAAAGTGTACATACAGCTGCGACTGTACAATTTCTGATTGCCCCGTTACCCTTCATTTATCCAATAGGTGTCAAAGTATGAAAAAAAAGCATTGCTGGCTGGTCCCTGGCTGTTTCCAGCTCTGTAAGAAGGATATACTTTAGAAATGCTCCCTGGCCAGTGTGGACAGGGAGAAGATGTGACATTTTGAACACAGTAGCAAAGCGGTTTCTCCCCCCGCACATAAACCATTCAGCAATTGCTGTGAAGCAGACTTCCCTGGATTTCCAGTGGTCCAGATTGCAATTTAAACCAAATACTTGAAACCCAGGCATCTGGCAATCCCAGCTCTGAAAAGGCTAATCACGCTCTGCTGGAAACCCTTTCTCTGCCAGCCTTTGCCAATAATGCAAAATAACTGCATAACACAAAAAAAGGTTCCATAATAAAAACATGCCCCTCCAATCGCCTTTGCAACTCTGAGCCTCAGGCCAGCTCGGTGTGGCCCCAGTTTTGCTTCTGGAAGTGGGACTGTCCCTCCTGTGTGCCCCGGGCACTGGTGGCACCTGGGTACAACCTGCGGGACTGGGGTGCTGCGGTTTGGAAGCAGTGATTCTTGCTCAAAAGCAAGATTTCTGCCCAAAATCAAGTAACTTGAGTGTCTCAGAAAAACATACGCCTACTTACAGGGAACTGGAGTTTTTTAATAAGATCATTTTCTAGTCAGTATTTTGTTGCCCTGTGGAAGATGAGAACCATCCATAGCTTGATATCCTACCAACCAGCCCCAGGAGCCACAGGCAACCAAACCAGCCACATGGCTGGAGGAACCAATATGATTTCAGTTCTCCATGAAGACCTGCAGCTATTTTTATACTACTGCTTCCTAGCTTGTGTGTGCAAATATCAGGCTTGTGTTTTCTGGATTAGAGGATCTGTAATGGCACACGAACGAAAAACTGCATGCACTATTTTAAGGAGGCCAAGGAATTTCAACACTTCTCTAAACACGTTGGGACTTCTTCAGCACCCAGCCAAAATGCTACTAATTTCCTACACTTCTAAAATGCTGGATTTCCCATTCATTATGTACATATATATACATATTTGTTTTCCTAAAGGGGCTTTTTGTATCAAGGCTACTGAAGACTGGCCAGCTAAGCTCCCTCACAGTATGCCAGGGTTACAATTTGATAAACATACCTGGGTTTGCTTGGCAGACTGATGCACTGCTTAAATTGCAGCTTAATCAGAACAAGACTGGGAATTTGTTATGTAGAAAAGCGCCAATAATTGCAAATTTGTTGAAGCAACTATGGTTTAAAAAAGTAAATTCAAGTGACCTGCATTTAAACTCAACTTATCTGAAAAATTAAGTCAGAGAAAATAAGCAAGATATCTGCCAGATGAAGTAAGTACTTCATTAGTGACAGTAAAGTAACTATCATCCCATTAGTTCACTGTTTAAACAGCTAACAAGGCATTATCACGTATATCTGGCAAACAGGTCTTGGTGAGTTGAAAGATTTATTTATGAGAAAAGGTAACTTCTAACAACAGGAGCTGTTTCACACTCAACACACGAGAGAGTAAAAGCTGAAAAAATATTTCAGAAGCATCTCAATAATTTTGCAACAACTAAAATAAGCTTTTTTTTTTTAATGTCCTCAATCCTTGAAGGCATAGCCGTGGTCCTTCTACCTGCCCCAAGATTTCTGCCTTTTGCAGAACTTACAAGGTATTTCAAGATGAATGTATAATGTCCTGATGACTTAGTAACAAACAACTTTTATGCAGCCAGTGCAGAAATAGAGTTAGAAGACCACTTCTTTGAAATCTAAAATACACTGAAACCTTGGCCAAGGGAATAGTACTTTGTAAAATCTGCACCCTGTGGGGCTCTCATAAAGAAAAAACTGCTGGGTAATAAATACCAGAGTGGTAATAAGTCCACAAAAAGTCGTTGGCTCAGCTACTATATCTGTCCTGTTCTTTTGCACATGGTATAGAAAATGCCTGTCGTTTTACCAGCATCGAAGTCAGCCAAATCAAACTCAGTTACCTACAGCAACAGGTGTATTCAACTGCTTATACAAAGCCCACACATCCAATTCGCAGGATGCATACCACAACCTATACAACAACATTTTAAAAAATCATAAAGTTTCAGCTGGGCCAGTGTGCCACATGAGGACAGCACTACTAAGGACAACAGAGACAGCCTGGGCTGAAGGAGGTGATGCAGTTTCCACCATCTTCTTCTGCCTCATGGTTTCATTCATCCAGCTGGAAACCTCACTCTGCGAGTATTCAGGAACCAGGAGGTAGTTTCAACTCCAGAGCTTGTGCATGTGCAATCTCATGCAAACTATTTAACTAAGCTCCCCAGCTGCATTTACTTGGACCCAGCACTCATAAAGATCAATCTCTACTTCTGTGTATTTCTTCTGCTTAGACAAACTCAGCCAAGGTGTTTCTATAGGATCCAGCACAATGAGACTCTAGTTTTGACAAAGTGTTTTGGATGCTCTGTAGCACCAGCCAAGAGATAGGCAGTCACGAAAAGTGATGGATGTTAGCTTGGTTTTTATACCGCAACGTTGCTGGCTAGAAAGCACTGGGTAGGACTGCTAAAAATGTTGTCTGTGTTCGCAAGGGGAATGAACATGCTCAGAATTAGTTAAATTACATACACTTCTGCACTATCCTTACATTTCAGTGTGATAGTCTCAATTACAAGCGACAGTTTCCATTAAAGGAAAAAATGCACAGAGTGAAAACAAACAAACCAAAAGCAAAACACACATACACAAATCCTGTTTCTGGATCTGGCAAGTTTCAGGAAGAAATCCCAGCCCCATGCTAGCAGCTGCCTCGTTCTTCCTGATGAAGGCTGGACCTGCAGGGAGCAGGGAAAGCCTGCAATGTCATTAATCACTATATCTTTCAGATATCTCGCTCTTGGAAGAAAAGCAGTCAATCTGGAGGCCTCTGAAAAGCAAGAGCAGCACACCATCCTGCTTTGGTATGACTGCGTGAGTATGACACAGTTGGACAAAAAAGTCTTTTTTTACCCCCTCCTACAAGAGCCTCAGGGAATTCAGCTTCCTCTTTGTAACTCGAGCAATCTACATAAAGCTATTTTTTGCCACAGGCGCTCAGTGCTGTGTGACTGAGTGCTCTGGAGTAACACTTCTTGGTAACACTTATTCTTGGCAATCAAACAGCCTCTCGGGGGCTTGCTCATAAAACAGGCCCAAAATGGGGGGAAATGTGCAGGAAAACCGCTCAGGACTGGCTTCCCCAAAGCTTCGCAATAGCCAGAAAGTAAAGACAGTCCATCTCCTCTAGACAAATTTCCTAACTTTCCAAGCAGCTCTGCTACAAACAGCACTGAGCTGAAGAGCCGGGCTGCCTGTTTTCTAGTCCATCAGGCTGCTGAAGACACAGACTGTATCTTTCGTGACGTAAATTGCAGGGCATGAGATCTAATTTCCAGATGAGAGTAATATTTTCTCATGAGTGCCTTAAGTCAGGAAGTAGGAATAAGGTGTATTTATTCCATTGAATTCCATTCCATTAAATAGAGCTTTGAGATCGATTTAATTGAAAAATATGAAGGAATTATGCCTTGCAATACCTAGCAAAGCAGCTGGATATGATATATATTGGCAGGGAGAGGGGAAAAAAGAGAATGCCCATGCAGGTTTTGAGGCAGGGCAGCTACCAAAGCTTACAGCAGCTGAATACACAAGTAGGATCGTAACAGGTATTTTTGCAGTGAGGGAGAGGAAAGGCGGGCAAATGCCATCAGCACCTCTCTCCACCTGATTTCCTAAACGAGGTGCTGGTCTTTCCTTTGTATTTCCTTTGAAAGAAGCTCTCAGGATGCCATCAGCACTCCCATCCAGACAGGTTTCACAGCCAAGGACAATGCTCGAGAGCAGTTTGCAGCTCTGCGCATAAGCACAGGAGGAAATTTGGAATGAGCTGAGCCTGTTCCAGCTTCTGGAGCCAAGTCCTCGGGAGATGGCTTTGCTGGCAGCATCTACACTGCTACACACAGCAGCCACTATTTCACGGTGCTTTTTCCTGCTCGTGCTCTATTTTAGGTGGCATGGTTAAAAGAAAAAAAAAAAAGTAAAAAAATAAGATACAACCTCATCTTCTGCACACCTTACAGCTGACACGTTTTCTTCTGTATTGACAGAAACCATGTGCCCTGGAAACAGAAGATCTATCCGAAGAGTAGTACTTCAAAGAAAAGTCCTAGTGTGCACACTTCACTCACTTTTCTGCAAAAGAATTAATTCTAAAACAAACTTCTGCTGGAGTGACAGTACATGCAATGTGAGTAGGGAGAAAAGAGTGGGGCCAGCATGGTCCCAAGACCAAAGAGGCATCTCCACCAAAAGCAGGCCTTCCTGAGAGAGCCTATGCAACCCCTCAGCAGCACGCTGTCACTTACCGCTGCAAAATCATATTATTTCAGATTAAACTTAAAAAATAAGGCATGCCAGTCTGCCATTTCCAACAGAGCCCAGTCCTGTGTATTTCAGAGAGACATCAAGTGATCTTGCCTCCCTCTGCCATGCAGTGTCTTCTGCTGAGGTAGGTGCTTCGTGGTACTCACCCGGAGCAGCTGCAGGCGCTCCCTGAGCATTTCCAGTCCCTGCTGCCTGCAGAGCTGCGCTGCTGGTGCAGGGAGCTCCCCCTCCTCTTCCTCATCTTACCCAGGCCAAGGCAAGCAAGGGAGCGGCTCTACGAACCACAACACAATGACATCTCTATCCTTACGGACTAGGACTTATTTCTGAAACAAAATTAAATTCGTTTGCCTTTTAAAGAAAAGAATCTTACTTGACATTTAAAAATATTTTTTAATTAAAAGAATGGAATGATTACTTTTTTTATTAAGGAATCAAGAAGTACTTCTAATTTAAAAAAAAAAAAAACCAAAAAACAAAACAACACACACACAGAAATAAACAAACAAACAAAAAAAACCCCAGAAACACCAAAAAAACCCAACTGCTCAAGAAAAGTTCAGTCATTATGTAAATCTCCAGTACTACAGAGATGGCTGGCTGCAACCCTACCATTGCACATGCATGGCTTCCAGCCCTGCAAAGCTGTGCTCGCTGCACAACCACCGCAAGGTAATACTGTTTCAGAATAACAGCTCATATTGCTCTAGCCAGCTCTCAGATAATACGCTAGTAAGGCAGCACAGATATAATTCGGAAGGCAATTGAATCTTCCATGCGACAGCTAAGGCAAGAGCTAAACCAAGTGAACAGCTGTGAAGATCCACCCTCGCTTTCTCTAGCCTCATCCATTGCTAAGGTGCAATGAAAATAATACCTGATTTTTTTTTTTTTTTTATTATAGTCCATCACTAGGGATGTAAATGCAGTAAAACTGGAAGGAAAATACACAATAGTAAAGTAGCAGGAAAAAAAGAACACAAAGGAGAGGACTTCGAAAAAGATGTGAGAAAACAAACCATCTTCCTAATCTTCATGTATTTTTCAAGGGGTATTTCCTGTGGCAACACTTTTCCAGACTGAGGGATAAGAATATGGTTTTGGCTAAAAAAAGGCTCATCTGGTGGCCCTGAAAGTCTCCTACAATACCCAGAGTGTGTCTGAAAAGCATCAAAGGAAGGGTAAAGTTCATGGTTACAGGACAGGCAAAATGACAGAGATAGCACAGAGCACGCTGACAGCTCCCAGGGAGCGTCACTGTGAGAACTTGACTGTAAACATCTAACTCTAGAGACTTCCAAAATCCAAGAAACATATTTCCTACACCTGGGTGAGCAAAAGATGGAGAGCAGCTGATTGACTTCAGCAACCGAATTCCCTGAAACATACTGGATACCAGTTCTTGCTTCCTCAGCACTGTTCTGTGTCTTATATTATAAGATTATTTTTCTTTTTACATCCACAGATCAGAGTAGCCATAAGTCCATCTGGGGCCAGGATGGAGAGCACAAAGCTGCAGTTAAATGTCAGCCCACGAGGATGTAACTGAAACAAAGCTGAATTCAAATTTAAACAAATTGGTAGCACTACAGCAAGATGCTGCCCTGTTACTTTCGCTCTTTTCACTTCTTCTGGCACAACTGGGCAGTGAGGCCACCCTTGTGCGTAACATTCAGGTGAGGGTGAATTTTAAGTTACTCTAACAAGTGTTTAAGAACAGCCTCACTGTATCACACTCAGTGGGATCTGAGTCCATGTTCAAATAGTTCATTGCATAAAGATGGGCTTTTTAGTCATCTCAAACAAAGTTATAACTTATAGAACTGCTGTAACTTATGCAGGGAAAAAATTGACAGTGCATAATTTATAATGGTGCATAAGTTACAACTTACAGATCTCCTGTAACTTACGTACTGATAAAATTGACAGTACACGTGGACAGAATCCAAGTAACATCAGAAAACTTTTTGCATAATTTCTGCACCATATTAAAATCTCAAGTCTTAGATACTTCAGAAAAGGCTCATTAAAGGCTCTAGTATTGTTCTCTGCTAAATAATCTGTTTTATCACTCCCTCTCTCCTTGCCTACTCTTACCACAGTCACCTGCCCTGACTTTCCAACTACCTACGCAAGAATGGTGAAGAGAAACTCAGTAAAAAAACTGATTCTCTGCATTTTCAACACTGACGTATGTTATTTTATTTACCATACACAGAATTCAGAATTTGTGTTCAGCTGCACCATGACCGAAATGACATCAAAAGGTAAACTCAGATGTTACAGCTGTAGGAAAAGATAAATCCTATGGTAAAGAAGCCAGAGACCTGAAAACACACTCAGAGCCTCATGCCACTACTAGAGCTCATACCGCTACTGGAGGCACAAGTTCTTTTATTCTGCTCAGTACATGGGAGAAATAAATGCATGAAATACTAGTAGCTGCTCTCTGTGACAGAGTCTGGACTCAAGAACCAGCCAGAAAGGTAAATGATAAGATGCAAACTAATATTTTTTGCAGTATTGTTCTCAGCAAGATTTTTAAGATCCACAGAAAAGGGATTTAGGCACATTTTGAAATCAAGCGGATAATCCCACAGTTTAACGTGGACAAAGTGAAGGCGAAGAGATTTTTAGCAGAAAGATAACTGTCAATGCAAAAAAATCAAGCTGAGTCAAAGATAAATGCATAGATTCCTCCCACAAGCAGGTTTATCACAGCAGGAACCGCACTCAGCATCATTCCGCACCCACAATCTGGAGCTGTTCCCACGGCACAGTTCCCCCAGGCTCGGCAGGGATGCTTCACACGGGACAAGCAGACAAAACACAGCAGAGCACCCATACTTGTTAAGAACTTACTCAAACAACTGCACTTGTGTGCACGCAGATGGGAACAGACACAAGTTGTCTCCCAAACATACAGCATACTTACGTTTGACTCTTAATTCAGCATCTCATTGGATTACATTAGCAAATCTACAGCACAATCAAGACAACAGAAAAGCCTGGCTGCAATGGATAAGAAAAACAAAGGCTCCTGCTTTTGCAGACATTTCACCCTAATTACTTTTTAAAACAACCTGTTAGCCCGTACAGGTTTTCCAGTGAATTAATCAGATGGACATAACGTATGGTAAAGACACTACGGTGAAGTGAACAGACTTTGGTCACCAGATTTGAGCTTCAATCGCCTGCCCAGGCACAGAGGTGTTTGTTCAGGATGCCTGCAGTCCCACCTACGAAGGTGCCTGTTGGACAAATTATGGTTTCGCTTGCTCAGGAGCACAGGACTGGCTGTGTAATGTGAGGCCAGTGTCTCCCTTTGCCTTAGCGGTGGCCGAGAGCTGATGCCCAGAAGAGACAGTGAGTAACAGGAAAACAACTCTGTCTTCTCTCCTAGCCTCCCAAGCAAAAGGCAGTGTATTTGCATTTAACGGTACCATATTTAAGATGATTTATTTAATAATCCCTGTAGTCAGACTGAAGCTCAATTCTGGGAGCTCTGAAAATAATGAACAGAAATAGCTGTGGCTTTGCCTCAGCTCCCTTGCAAAGAGCAGCCCAGCTGTGCCAGGAGCTGATGTGAGGAGCACACCTTCACAGAAGGTGCAACTCACACACCGACAAAAGCAATGTAATATTATAAGGTTGATGATTTTTCATAAGAGAAATAACATCTGTGTGATAAAACTCCTTCCAAATACAAGTGGACGGTGACAGAAAAAACTCTGCCTTTTAACAGGTCTGGAACATTAAATGTCAGCTCTAATTTAAGAACAGTTTTAATTTTTCAGGCCAAAGTTCCTTTTCTTGCTATGTATACATACATATATTCCAAGCACAGGTAAATTTCCTTGGATCTCAGTTCACTCATTGCTTCAGGAACCGTCTTACATTTGCAAAAAGATACATGAAAATAGCCCAGAGTCTGATATGAACATCTTTGACTGTAGTATTCAACATCCCGTGCTCCTCAAGGTAATCCTCTTACTGTGATTAGCAGAACAGAAGGGTTGTAAGGAGAGACTTAAATGGGCTTTGGCCTCAACCCGGGTTCATAGCCCAAACCAGCTCCTACTCTTCTTGTGTGAGTGGCCCAGGCTGAATTCCAAAATCCCCACTAATTAAATACATTTAAGGGATTGCTGGGGAGGATAGAAGAAAAATAAAGCATACCAGAGAGACAAAGAAGTTTATCCTGTGCATGCTTGGAAGGAAAGGGATGGGATTTTACATAGTGGTGGTGTGGGTGATGCACTTACTGGAAAACTGTGTCAGCATGTCTGTGCACACTGAAGAATACACCTGTAAAGCAAACAACTGTTGCCTTCAGTGTCCAGGGCAAAATCACAGCTTACGTGAGAAGGTGACATTTGTCTATCAGCGTCTGGATCTTAGTCTTGTCTGACACACAGCACGTCATGTCAGGAGAGTTACCGCGGATACCTTAAAAGTTTCTGTTCACACAGTGTATTGGAGCCCAGCTCCAGCCCCATTGCTTCCCATATCCCTCTTGGTATTTACCTATTACTCACTCGTCGCTAGTAAGAGATGACTATAAAGCATTCATTATTTAGAGGGCTTCATCTTCAGAAAGCTGCATTGCACAAGTTATTTCTTCTGAGATTCATTTAGACCTGTCTAATTAAAACCAACTAAATCCACTGACCACACACACCATTCTTGGTAGCCATTAGTGATTCACACATACATAAAAATCAGCCCTCTCTATGGTGACACATGGCAGTTGTTTAATAATGAACAGCTACCAGTTCCCCTACTGGTCCCTCTATTTCCTCCTTCAAACGTATCTTCACCTTCCCACCAAAAAGCCTGTTCAGGTCTGAATGCAGTTTCATGATACAGATAGGTTCATTCTGAAACCCAGTTCAAAACTACTAGATCCTCTTACGAAGCCCAAGTTTCATCACTTCTTCTTAAAGCCAGCCAAGTCATATTCAAAAGCAGAACACTTAATTTGTTCCACCAAAGATGTTAAAAATGGTGGAGTGAGAACTTAACCAGCAACTTCAGCTTGGGGAAGTCCATACAGTTGTACTTCAAAAGTACAGGGTGTTTCAAAAACGTGGACCAAATTTGAAGTCATTATATCTTCGAAATCAGGTCCATCTTCTTGAAACACCCTATACTATATGGAGGGGGGAAAAAAAAAAAGAAACAAACAAACAAACAAACAAAAACCAAAAAAAACCAAACAAGAGAGGAATAAAGTACAAATTCAGTTTTATTATTAGGAAATTGAGCACCCTGCAGATGAGCAAAACAGTCTGTGTTGAGCCAGTGTCTCCTGAAACAACTGTCTGATGGGCATCCCTTGCTGAGTCCCCCTGGGCAGCTTCCTTACGCAGCCCCAGACTCACAGAGGAGCAGCTCCCAGTGCTCTGGGAGCACCTTTAACTGGCCAGGAAAACTCCCTGCGTTTTGCTAGGATTTTAGGTTACATCTCTGCAAAACAACCTGCAAGAACATACACAGAAAAGCCACATTAAACATTAAGGATTTGGCTTTGATACTTCAGGAATTCCAGCAAAAGATGTTTGAAAGGGATTTTCAAGTAGGATTATAAAGTTGGAAAAGTTTATCTTCAAGAAATGTTTTAAAGGATTGCCAGCAAACTCTGCAAAGACAGGAATGGATCTAGGTAAGCTTGCACAATTAACCAAGAACGGATCAATAGCTTAACATTAATATTGACGTCAGTGCCTACAGGGGCTATAAGTAGCTATTTTGTCCTGCAAAATGTCACTGTTTGTGTTCATAGACAGCAAAAAAAGGACAGCATGAAACTGTGAGATTTCAAAATAAACAGCGTTTTGTGAAACAGAGAGCACTATCTCTGGAATAATGGCATCCAAGTATGACTGGAAGATGATTGCTATGCATCTTCTCTCTCTGAGGACCCACAAATTGGTGCAGGAATTTGAACTGACGCGTTTACCTGAACAGTGGTGGTTTGTCAGAGTAACATGACCACGACATAGCATAGCACCAGTAGGATAAAAGGAATCAAACACACATCACAGCAAACTTATAAAAACAAAGAGCGTTTTTTTTTTTCAAGCAAGGTAACTTACCTCGTCGTTTTTCCATGTAGTAGACTCCTAGAGACAAATTACTCTTTAAAAATATTTTTGAATTGATTTTGAGTTAATTTGTTGACATTTTACACTTCAAAGCCCTGCACTCTTCTGGGAGCATCTTTGTTTTCATACTGGCTGTTGAAGTCTTCCCCTGCTCTTGACCTCAGTGTTTGAGTATTTCAGATCTATCCAAGTGCTGGCTAATATCCCTCTCTTTCACAAAGACAGATGACTGCTGGCAGAACTCAGTCTGGTCATCTCAAAGCCCCACGATATACTTATTTTTCACAGACACAAAGAATAAACAAAACTCAAGAGGTATAAATTGCCATCATTTGCTGGCCTGGGGCATTTGGGGTTAGCCAGGCACCAGGGATGCTTTGCTGTGCGAGCAGCCGGCCCCGCTCCCCATGGACTGTAGGCTGCGGTCACCAGGATGTCCCAGCCCTGCTGGGAGTCCGGCCCTGGCCACCAGCCAGGAGCACAGAGCCAAAGGCAACAGGCTTCAGGGTGCTGGAAACACAAACTGTCTGCCACCTCTGTTTCAACCTTCTCTAGGAAGCGGTGGTTGTGAATATACTGAAACAAAAGGTGCATGTTAACTTGATGAACATGACTGCGTGAGGCTGTGGTTTTAGCCCAGTGGTACAATATTTGAGGTAGATTGACAGACCCTACCTACCTGGATCCAGAAAAAAAAAGTATCAGCTTTGGCCTTTGCAAATAATAGAATTTTTTTTTTTTCTATTTTTGCAGAAACACCCCTAAAATCAGTGATGAACAGGCTCCCCCAGACACCACCAACCTGCCACAGCCACAAGTGCTGCTGGTCTCCATCCAGCTGCACGAGTAGCACCCACCATGTGCCACCGTGTCGATAGGCAGGATTGTCTTTTGTCCTGATTCTTTGCTGAGGGAGGAAACCCTCTCTGTTCGTTTTCAGCTGTGAACGTTATTCTTCAGACTTCCATTAGTAGTGACATTTACACAAACCGTGTATTGGAAAGACAAAAGTTTTTCTTTTTATGATAATGCAGATAATGCGAGACATGGTTGATTTTTCTTTAAGATATAACTTAATTCTGAAAGCTGCAGCAAGTGCACAAAGAGCATCTGATCGCTCAGGGCTGCGATGTTCAATCTTCCTTGTATGGTGCACATATTCATGCATGGCAGAGACTGTCAATTTTGTGCCCCAGCACCGAAGATGAGGCACTTAACGTGTATTTTAGGCATGGTAACAAAAAGGACTCATGCTGAGTGTGTGATAAGACCAAGAAAAAAATGCTAATAAGAGATACCAGAGCAGCATTTCTTACGGCATATCACACACCATTCTCGTTATGGCCATTTATGCTGGTTTCCTATTGCCCCTTCTAACCTGAAGAAATGCTTTATGGTTCAAGAGAAACCATGAATACAGGTTTTAAGCATAAAGCCTTACACAGGCCTTGGAACTTTTATAGAGCTCACAAATGTGCTGACAAAAGATATGTGTATTTTGTTTCTATTTTTCTCTCCATCTTCTTCTAAAAGAAGTCTTGCCACAAAATTTGTTAATAGGAATTTATTAATGAACTCTCCAACCATGAAGAATGATGACTATCAACACAACACTGAGATCATTTGCTGTATCGCCCTTCTCTCTTCATATTTAGAGACTTTACTGCTCACCCCACATCTTCACAAAGAAAAATTTACAATTTTAATAGCATGCCTTTTAAAACTGGTTTAAACTTGTGAATTCCCACTATGCTGCACCTGCCCTAAAAAAAAAAAATAATAAAAATTTCTCTGGTTGCTTCTGTTTAAGAAGCTTTAAAATTTCTCCTTCAGAGAAGTGGGACCTGAAGTTTCCTCTCTCATATCTCTCTACCAGGCTGTCACAAGCCACCACTCAGTGCCTGGAGAATTCGCACACCCCAAAGATGTGTCGCCAACCAACACAATCCGTTCATCCTGAGCATGGGAGGACACATATGAACACACTCAAGGGTCATTCCTGGTGTCTTGACTCAAGAAAGAAAACATCATTCCCAAACTCTAGGTTCTCCCATGTAATTGGTATTACAATACTCTATTATGAAAGAAAAATAAAGAACAGATTTCAAGTGAACTAAATGTGCAGAATTGATACATAAATCCTGATAAATTTATCTGTTACATGAACGTTTTATTCTGGCTTCAACTTGAGGGTTGGCTGATTCGCCTTGCCTTTTGTCCCATAGAACAATTTCCACTTCTTATCGCCCCCGGTGCTTTGTCCGATGACCACGGCTATAAAGGTATCTACTCCAGGAGGAAACGCCTAAGACACAAGATGCCAGAGGAGGAAAGGATGGTGGTGGGTAAGGGACTCCCTCCTCAACGAGCTACCTCCCCTTGAGAGCAGGCTTAGTGATCACTGTCAACAGAGGTTCAGGTCGGCATCAGGTGCCGTCCATCTCCTGGTGGCAGATCAGCACACAGAACTTGAGACAGCTCTGCTGAGAATGAAGAGGGCAGCTGCTCTGCGGCGTAGTCCAAGCACGCTCGCTGCAGCAGACCTGGGAAGGTTAGAAGGCTACATGCTTCGGGATTTCTCAGACGCTGCTTCAAAGAAGAGAAGGAAAAAGCATTACAGTTTCCCTAAGAAAGCCCTTTTTGAATGAAGTTTGGAGGACAACCCCGAAATAGGGTTGTCACTGATGATAGCATGTCCCAGAAAAGATCAAGGTACAGGAGTTTAAAAGCTTTCAAATCAAGATCTATAATAAGATCAAAACCCTCCAACACTGTGACCCAAAAACAAGCACAGCTTTTCAACACAGGATAAAAAAAAGGCAAAATAGAAATAGTAGCTTCAAAAGGAAGCCATGAATAATGCTGATAACCAGAATAGACCAAAGATGTAGATCAACAGAAAAAAGTTTTCAGTTGTCTCCAAGAACTGAAAAATGCTGGGAGAAAGTTCCCCAAAATATACTTCAAAATGCAAGTGGATAAAACCCACAATAATAACAACATGGTAATTTGTGAACCTGATATGGCTGCACTGAAGTCCCCCAGCAAAAAAAATTGCAAATAAGTATGGAAATGAAGCAAATGGGATAGAGGAGAAAAACTGTGAACATACAGGTCTCAGGAAGAAGTGAGAGGAAGGTGGGAAGGAACTGCAGCTTTTACTGCCTCCACAGCTGGCATTTTGATGTGGTTTGTTAGCAACACTAACTTCTTTGTTCATGCATAGGTATAATCTGCAGTCACCCATTCCTTCTGCTGCAAAACTTTCTACAGCTCCTGCAGAAACCCCTTCTGCAGGAACTGTTTTATTGTGACCCTTCTCATAAGAAATATACATAATCCACTGGCACCTGAAAGACCTTGCAAAATCATGTAGTCCACTGGTGCCTTACACGGTTTCACCAAACGTGTCCAACAGATTCCCAATCTGCAGTATTAGCCCATATATTTGATTTCAAACTGGTCTCCCACGTCCATGGGCTGACAGAATTCTGCACATTTTCCTAAATTGTGCCTTCCTAGAGCTTGGGTTTAGTTACGTCCACGGTATCAGAGCTCTCTCAAGCCTTCATGAGCATCATTTTGAACTTCGGTTGTCAAATTTGGGTGGCATTGTTGAGAGATAATTTTCTGTCCATCTGGTCTCCAGCTACTGGAAGTACCATGAAGGACTCGGGTGGTCCAGATCACGAGAACAGCTTTTCAGTCTTATACCAGCCAAAACCTGTTATCCGTTTTCACCTTCCTGTCATATTAATGACTCTCCTCTCTGAGCTTCCATTTCCACCAGGGTATGCCAGGAAGCGCAATGTCAAACTTCCACTTCCCACCTCCATTTCCAGAAACTGCCAGCACAAGGAGGCTTCTAAATACCCCGTTTTCTGCTGATTTCACTCCTGATGCTGGATGTTTTCAGTAACTTCTCAGTTTCAGGTTGCCCAGAGGAAGCCAGCTTCACACAGCATTCAAGTCATACCTGATCAGTGCTGAGTAACACGAGCGACTGCCACAGCACAGCAGACCAGGTGCTCCTGCAAGAGTGCATCAAACACCCATGTGGACGACATCTGAAATCAGTGAACAGGGATGGGCGAATGCATCCTGAAGAGCTTGATGGGGAAAAGCTTTGCTGGTCCCCATGCAGCTTTCCCAAGAGTGAGGCAAAACTAGGGGGAGGCAGCAAGAGTGCTGATGGGCAACAGCCCAGCTGGCAAAACCTGCACCAGCACTGAAAACCGAGGACATGAAAAAGGGCAGGTTTGGCTCTGCTCTGGAAGACAAGCATTTCTGCATACCCAGGGGCCATGGACATGGTGAGCAGGTAGCACATTGCTCAGGAGGAAAAGAAAATGAATAGAAACGAGTAGTAACTACACAGAAAACAGCATCTCACCAATGGCAGAGGGTGAAAGGCAGCATTATCTTACTCTAGGAATCAGCTGGCTGACTCTAGAAGTCCCTAGTGTTTTGAAGACCTTCAAAATATCCCCAGTTTTTGTTTAAATTGCTGCCTATCCTCTGCTTTCAGCGTTCAGAGCAACAATGAAATTATCACAGCACTGAAAGAAGAGGAAGGCAAAGACATGCCCAAGATAACAATGACCTTTTAGGAAGGACAAAAAGTCAGTCATGGATATGCCACATGTCATCATTAACAGCCTTTTCATACTGTACCCGTTTCCTTTTCCTGTACACGCTCATCTATAATAGTTAAGGGGAAAACCAAACCAAACCAAAACGCTTTTCTTTGGTTAAGAGAGCAGCCGAGATGAACTTTCTTGAACAGTCTTTTATCATTACATGGGGCTCCGTCACCTTGAGTTTTACAGTCAAGTGTTTGGATTTGCTCTTCACTGCATAAGCCCTGCAGGAAGGAGCAGTGGTTTTCCTGTAGAGAAATGCTGTGCAACAAGCCTAAGGAAAGACCACAGCCACAGAGCCAAATTCTGAGATACAAGACAACTGCTGGATAAAACCCACTAGGAAAATGTCCAAGTGCTGCAGACAGGTGCTGTCACCTGCAAGACACATGCTTGGCCATTTAACACAAAGGGACATAGCAATTCTCCTCTTCTCCATGGGTTTCTACGTATCTTATGGAGTCCAGAGGCCAAACCATCTGTTTAATTCCCTTCATCTCATTTCATTGACAAGGATGATTTTTTAAAACGATAGATGCAATTCTATTTATGCGAGGCAGGACCTGCTCTATCAGCCCCGTCCATCTATAACTGCAGTGCTGATTCATGGAGGCCACCACCAAGGGGAGAAACCTGGGTGTGCACCTACAGGAGCAGACATTGGGTTTTGCACAGTGCTTGGCTGTTCACGACGCTGCCCCACATGTCTGTGCAGACAGGTGTGTGCCCAAACCTCTCCTGGTCCAGGGAAACAGGGGGAGCGACAAGCAAAAAAGCACAGGGACTTCTGCAGGTCACCCAGTAACAAGTAACAGAACTAGGAATTGTAAACATTGCATTTTTACTCAACAAAAATCAGCAGTTATGCTCTCTTTGCTGCCAGATGGTGTTGCAGGAGCCCCAGTCCAAACCATTGTGCCGCAGAGCAGCTGTGATGTTCTCTGGTCACTGGTAAGGAGGAACAACACTTTATAACTTGGTTTCACAAGACTCCTGTGAACAAGGTAAGCTTCACTAACCCTGTTGTACAAGCAGCAGCATTTCTTGCCCAGGCTTACAAGTGCCCCTTGAGGAAGGAGAAAATTACACTGTCCAACTTGACTAGCAAAGCTCCTACAACCTGCTGCACTGGAGCACAACTTCGATGAAATTTCGCAATAACTTCACATTCCCATCCAAGCCCAAACAGTCATGTCAGTCGTCACGGGACAATCTCAGTCCATGGGGCTTCATACGAGCCTGTGGTCAGAAAGAGACCCAGGACCCCACTGTGCAGAGCCCAGGGACAGAGCCCGTGTCCCCAGGTCACGGCACGCACCACAGGTGCTCGAAGATGCTCAAAACAAGCACCTCCTGCCTCCTTCCATCCCCAGCAGAAAGTTCCCCCGAATCTTTTTTCTGTCGTTGCTCAGCGAGACCAGAGATGGGGCAGTGAACATGTTCCAAATGCAAAAGACAAACACCAGGGTTTGGGGTACAAAAGGGTTTGCTCCTTCTGTCATGGGCCTGGCCAGAAGAAGGGTGTGGGAGGACAGGCTCAGTATGCAGGAACAACTCTGCACCATTTCTCAGAAAGGGAAGACTGTGAGTATAAGCAGCAATTCACTCCTCAGCCTCCTGGCACTAGAAGAAAATATATATAGTGTGCAGGCATCAGTTTACGGAGCTTGGATTTATTAGGAAAAATCTCAAAATCTGGAAACTGGTCACCAAAGAACCAGCCTGGGCACTGGAATACTGCATTTCTCCCCCCAGATGCAATACAAAAGTCAAACAGGGTAGACACACAAGTGCAGCATGTGTCCAGGGTGCAAGGCTAACAAACGATAACCAGTGACTTCTCTGTCACGGTAAGGAAGACCGAGAACTGGAAAAATAGATCACAAGTAATACATAAGGTTAAATCAAAAGGCAATAGCACTGGGAGAAAGTATCCAAGAGGAGTTTCTGTGAAATTTCTGGGTTGTTTACTGTATGGCTATGATATCAAAACTGCTACAAGCTTAGGCTGCATGGGACAGACCTGAGCACTACATGGTCTCAAGGCTGCTGTTTCTGAGGACACAACATCAGATGGAAAGCATCCTCTGTGTGGGAGAATATATGCATAAAACCACAGCTTGTTGTATAACTCACCTTTGCATATACATAAACATACACTTTTTTTTTTCAAAGAAGACACTGTTCCCATTGCCACCTCTGTATGTATCTGTATATATTTTCTGCTAAGGCAGTATGAATGTACTAAAAATGAGTGAAACTCACTAGATACATGTATAAATCATGTAAACCCACACACGCGGAGTGTGTGGGAGACACCAAATATGTGTTTAAGCACTGAAAACCACTTTCAAAGGTGATTTCTCCAGAATATTGTGGTGGCTTGCAGTAATGATTCAGTGAGATGCTAATACTGCTTAGCATCTGGCTCCATTTCAGGTATAACATTTACACAGACTAAAAGAAAAAAAAAAATAGTATGGAGTTTGTACCTTTTTTTAAATCCAGGCTCGAAGAACCTGTCAATCACAGCCATGAATCGCATGAAAGCAAAACTAATACTACAATAATTTTGCATTTCCTGGAAGAGTAAAAACACACATATGTAGTTACATCTTGGTGTGAAGCACAGTGTGAATATTTCAGCTGTCTCAGTGAGACACCTAATTCAGCTCCCTCAGTTCTGTGGTACCCAGGCTGCACACAGTGCTCTTCACAGCTTTTGCTTGAAAATATCATGCTCTAGCCACATCCTGGCTCCCTGACCCCTTCCTTTCCCAAGCTTTAGTTTATATTTGCAGAGAACGCCTAGGTGCCACCTTTGACCAGCAGTCACTAGAGAACACCTCTCAGAACTCTCGGTGACTGCTGGGGCAATCACTGCAGCTCACTTGCCTGGCTCAGAGAAGAGAGCCCAGAAAATCTTTGTGTTAGACCGATTGGGGCCGGGAGTGACCGCAGTGCCCCCTGAGCAGAGCAAAACACCACCCTGGCTTCCAGAAAAACACCTGCTAAACAACAGCAAACGCTGCTGCTCAAGTTGCTGAGAAAACCGGGGTGCCTCAAGTGTCTTTCAGACAGTAAAAGCAACACCAGTATAGGTTTCTGCTTTCCTGAAGAGGGCTCTCAGTCTCAGTTTATATAAACAGCTTGCCAGTTTTACAACATCAGGAAGGAAAGAAAGAAACAAAAAAACAAAACAAAAAAAAAAAAAAAAAAAAAAAAAAAAAAAAAAAAAAAAAAAAAAAAAAAAAAAAAAAAAAAAGAGCAAACCAAAACAAGACAGACCATACCTGTTGTAACTCCATCTACTGTAAGACATGGTCCTGTTGCTGCCAACACCATCCATCTCTGGCTCGGCTACAGCACTTCCAGCATCACTCGCCTCCCACAGGCTCTGTCTGCCAGGCTGGGAAATCAAACACGCACCTGAGGCCGGGCCCACTGCGGGGATGCGGGCAGACACCTCCGGCCTGGCACAGCGGGGCCAGAATCTGCCGAGCAGCGGCTTTGCATCGAGCTCTGGATGCACAGGAGCAAACCACTGCCCGCGCCGGGGAGGGAGGGATGGGGGAGGGAGAAGGAGGCTCCCTGGGTCCCTGCCGAGGGACCCGGCAGCAGGATGCTCTCAGCCACCCAGCAGACACAAAGGCGCTCAGGTAATAAACTGGAGCAAGGGTGCTAAGCTGCTTAAGAGATCTCCAGCGAAGCTGTGCTCAGGAGCAGCAGCTTGCGCGCCTCCTGCTCCAGCACACGCGCTGTATTTGTTTATTTATTTATTTATTCTGGTTGCCACAGATACGGGTCCATCGCTCTGACATCAGCCATCTCCCACCCCGCCGTGGGTCCCGGGTCTCGCCGACGTGATCTCGCAGGCAGGCAGGCGATGGTCACATCCCCACACAGGGGCAGCGCTGGGAGCTGCCTGGGGTCACCTCCCACCAGGGACACGGCCCCGCTGCTTGTCCCGCCACACACAGCGGATCGGTGCACAGACTTCTCCAGGGGTCACTCGGTACAGCAAAAACGCTTTGCAAACCCCATTTCAGTCACTGGTTTTGCGCAGCGCACAGCCCCAGTTTGCCCCAGAGCATCAGTGTGACATTCATCCAGCTTGGATTTGACTCTTGCTGAGCACAGGTCTTGGTCACAGGACCGAGAGCCAAGCCACACTTCACGGCTCCTGCCCACATTTCCCTGTTGGGGACCAGTGAGGCTCAGTGCCGGGGCTGCACTGCAGGGCTGTGGGTCTCTTGCAGAGATGTTTCACACCCCCAGCAGCTGCAGGCAGCACAGGGTCTGCTCTGCTCCCAGGTACCTGTCCGCAGTTGTGCAGTGCTGGGAATCAGACCACGCTCACTCACTATTCAGTTCTGATAACTTCAATAGGAAAAGACTGTGCAACAATAGTTGGAAAAAAACAAACGAACAAACCAACCTTCCTTTAAATCAACTTGTGGTTTTCCTTCCAGGAAAAACAAAGTTCAGCATCTCTGCTTTTTCAAGCTGCTTTATTGAACGGATCTGGCTTCAAATCATGCAGGGGCTTCTTGCATCTCCTCTTGAAGTACTAGTGTGCCATCAGTTTTGCAGAGCCACATCTTTGCGAAGTTTGGTTGCCAAGATGCACAGCTGGGCAATGACAAACTCAGATACAGCTGGATCATGACCTTCTGGACAGAGCACCCATCATAGCTCCTGCCAGATAATTTGTTTTGGGCAGCAGATCTCAAAATCAAGCCTTACTGACAGTGCCTGGTGGATGTGCTCAGGATGAGGAAGACATCTGCAGGGTCCGGTGGAGGCAGGCAGAGGTTTGCCTCTCCAGAAACCAGTTCAGAGCTGCTCAGACCTCACTACACACAGTTGTGATCAGGCCATCGTGTCCCACTCACAGCCCCTGGGCACAAGGCTCTGGCCTGCGCTTCACTCCTGATTTAAGGAGCTACAGCTTCCCAACAGCCTGTAACAACATGGGCACAGTGCACTGCTGGGAAGGCCTGGCCATACCTTGACCAAGAGACCTGCTTCCAGGAGAGGTGCCAGGTCAGCACGGTTAGCCCCAGTGTGACCCGGGACGTCTATGTACACGCATAGGGGGCAGGGGGACCACTTTCAAACCATTCCCAGATAGCTTTGGCTCTTTGGCACACATCAGCATCTCCTGGCCATTTCTCTTTGCTGCAAGGCCGGCCCGGTGTCCAGCCCTGCTTTTAAGTGGTATGACATATCCCAGCCCCTAAGGGTAAGACCTCCCAGTAGAAGTTACTAAAAATCCCAAATATATATAAATAATCTGGAAGGGACCTGAGTTAACCAGGTCTAGTCTGTCACGTCACAACCAACCATATCTGATGAATGGTCTCGGGCTGAAGGCTCCAGAAGCTGGTAGTGAGGGAAACTCCTACAGCTCTAGGAGGTAGATGAAGTCCCTAGAGCAGGGGTGTCAAACTCATTTTCACCAGGGGCCACATCAGCCTCACAGTTGCCTTCAAAGGGCCAAATGTAATTTTAGGACTGTATAAATGTACATGTGGCCCCCGGCAAAAATGAATTTGACACCCCCGGCCTAGAGCTTCACCCTGCAGATAACCAGAGACCTCCTTGTTTCTAGCTCAAAAGGTATCCGTAGACATCCGAGATCCACGTGGTCTTTCACCATTCAGCTCCTCTAGTTCAAGTTAAACCCTCTTTATCTTGAAAACTTGTAATCAATGTTTTCATTTCCAGTCTCTATTTTGGGAGTGTGAATGGGCGAATCCTTCAATCACTTCACATGAGGCTAGGCAGAACTAGCCTAAAAGCTTTTTGCATGTACCAGTTTTAATTCAAATCTGAATATGGGCGATATTTGACTACAGTTCTTTCAAACAGGGAAAACATCCAGGTTTTCTTGAAATGGCAGTTAAGATGCCCAGGCCCCCAGCATTGTTCCTCATAACTGTATATATACCCTGAGAGTATATCTTCCCGACTCCTGTTACAGATGCTGTTGTTGATATTACACACAGACAGCACTTTCTTGTTTATCTCATTTATAACCTGCATCGAGTGACCTGGGTGAAATGAACCATCTGGAAAGCAGAGGGTTAGTCACAGCCCATCTCCTCCACCTACTTGCATCTGCTCACTGCTGTGCTCAGGCTAAGAAAATTGTAAATAGGCAAACTGAAACCTGACCATTTACTTGGCTGTTGGATTACTCAGACCAATGTTTTCCACGATGAAGGAGCTGAAAATCACCCTGGCGACTCTCTGCATCCCACAGAAGCCTTCTTGGGAAGCAAACACTTTAAGGTGCATCAGGAAAAGCAAAGAGCACAGCTTAGGTGTCAGACAACGAGCTTTCCTTTCCACATGCCACATCCAAAGTATAGCTTGCTGGCAACCTCAGGCTCCTTCTCATTCATCCTGGACCAGAGCGCTGAGCAGGAGAACATCAACCATGGTAGCTGGTGCTACGACAGGGTGAAAAGCAGCTGTACATCCAGGCTTCTCTTGTCTCAGCAGCCTCGTTTCCTTATACTGCCAGTAGAAATGAAAACTATCCTGGCACACTGTAGCGGGTGGGATGTGAAGACTTCAGGCTGACCCTGCCAAACCTCACAGCAAGTCCAGCCTCTACACGTAAGCGACACAACAAAACCAAACACCCACATCCAAGCTCCAAATATAGGATATCGTTTCGGAAAACCAGTGTTTTGAGAACTCGTCTGTGTCTGCTTCAGGAGATCCCTTGGACAAGAGGTGCTCCACAATACAAACAAGCACAACCCCTCCACTGCTGTGCTGCAGGCGAACAGCAGTTTGAGACTCCTCAGAAAAATACTCTGGGTGGCAATTCAGCCTCCCAGGACACAAGTGTCCTGTTTCCTGCACGTGGATGGCAAACTCCCTGAATGCAGGTATGCAAAAGCCTCCCAACCCTCCCTCCCAGGAGTTTCTCAACTCCTGCATCACTAATTCAAAACGAACACCAACGTCTTTCACAGGGAAGCCTTTGCCTGTGATTAAATGTATCTACAGCTCCTGCTGGGCTGCGGTTTTCTCATGCAAGTCTCCCAGCTCTGCCTTCGCCATCTGACCCCTTTTTTTCAGGTATTTAGTATACAGCAAATGACCTTACCGCCCAAATAAACATGGTCTGCAATACTGGCCTGAGCTGCTGAAATGCCACAGAAATTAAACTGACAGCTGTGCTGAAGCAAACAGGCTGTTCCTGCATTTTCATGCCGGCACATACCATGCTGCAAACAAGTGACAAATTACCTGCTGAGTCACTGGATGGTGCCCAACAGGTTTAAGAGTGGAAAGTAAAAAAAAAAAAAAAAAAAANCCCAGCCCAGCCTAGTCCAGAGCTGGGCTCTGGAGAGGGACAGACAGGTCTCTGTGTCTGAACAGCCAGAAAGGCACTGGCCAGAGCCAACTCCGGACCAGGAAAGCAAATGCCATAAACCCACCACCAGCACAGACACACTCCGTAAATGAACCACCAGGATCTCCCTTGGTTATCAGGCAGGGCTGGAAGCTACACCTGCCAGCACTGCTCAGGTTCTTTACTAGCCACGGCCATGAAAAGTTCCTCAATGAGATTACAAGTCCTTCAGCAGTGCTAATTAGCGCTGACGCAAGCAAGGATTTCTCCAAGCCCTCAGGGCTGCTGCCTGGAGGGGATGATGCACCAGGGTCAGCAGGGGCACCAACTGCCCTCTTCCCTGTGGCTTTGACAAAAAAATTCCTCCTGAGATGCTGCCCATTTCAACCTCATGGCCAGACGATGTCCGGGTGACAAGTAGACAAGGAGTGAGGACAGAGGACTCCAAGCCACAGATGGAGAAGACCCAGCCTCCTAAGCACCATCATAAGCCGGGGCTTTTTCAGAAAAATCACTGCAGCGTGGTTTGAGACACCCGTTGCCTCCAGCGTGCTGCCGGCAGACAGCAACAGGGTGACGTTCATGAGACATCAGCAGGAGACTATTGCAACCCAGCGTGTGTGTCAGCTCCAGAGGGACTCGGGCTGACTCGAACAAAACACGCGTATTCTCCTTCAACAACCAGACAGATTTTTAGGACAGCAACAGGAAAACAAGAAATAAAACAGTTTGGCATCTGAGCTAAATTCCTTGCATCCCACTGCAGAATAAAAACCTGGGCTTCACTTAGAAAGAGACTGGGGTTTATATCTATGCCTGTTCACAATGACCCCTGGGCGCTAAGCAAACCCTTCAGTGATGTCCACAAAGCAAGTCAGCACTGCTTCAAAGCTACTCACACCCTACACGGACAGATGGAGGAATTTGGAGCCTCAGTCACTCACTGGCACCACTTGCTGTTGCTGCAGCTAAGGGTACTTGGCCAGGGGCAGCACAGATGCTGTGTGTGTCCACGGGGATGGGTGCAGCATTGCTCCTCACACAGGGCTTTGCTGCCTTTAAAGAAGCGTGAGATGCCTGTGAAAAACACACTTTTTTTTTTTTAAATTAAAAAAAACAAAAGCAAAGGCAGGCTGCAAGGTACATTGTGTCCTACCACAGCTGAAGGAAACAGCGTAAAAGCGTCTGTGCTGCTGGAGAGCGGCTGGCTGAAATGAGGAGAAATCCACACCAACAGGATGAGCAGTGGAGGCTCCAGGCCACCTGACATCTGTGCAGGGGACTAATAAGCCAGTGCCTTAAATAATACCATGTTTTATACTGGGGAACTAGAGAAGAAGGAATGCTGCTGTTTGCTTGCCCACACGCCCTCATGTTACCCTACCAAAATAAAGGTCATCAAATTTGGGCTTAACAATTTTTGTCAGAAAATAAGGTATTTACATCCTTAAAAGCATCTGGTATATCCTTTGAAAGGAAGATAAAATACAGGAATAATGTAGCTTCTAAAAATTCCCTCCAAGAGTCACTGCAATTTTACCCTCCTCCCAATGAAACAAACAACTTCATCCTTTAGTCTCCAAGCACTTTGCAAAGAAGCCAGCATCACTGTTTACACCTTACAGAAGAGAAACTGAAGGAGCAGAGATTTCCCAACAGCAACCAAGAAACCTCAGACAACACCAATACTGCCCACAGTCTCTCCAGTCCCGCTCCAGCCCCCCAGGTCCTACAAGTGCACAGGAAAACACTGACTCTGATAATCTCTTTGCCTGGAAGTGTTTAGAAATCCGTTGTCCTTCCTGGCAGCCGTGCAATCCATGCTTGTTTCCAAGTTTTCTTTACAAATTTAAGGAGCTAGTGCTGCACTCACAAAAGCTCAACTTCTTTCTTCTTTTTGAGCAATTAGAAAATACTGTACTTACTAGATATACTACACTCATGCTATATTTACTCTATAGAAAATACTATAATTACTGAACTAAAGAAAGTCCATCGTAGCATGGGTGCTGATCTGTATTTTTTCAGCAGACTCTGCCTTTCTAATGGAGCATATTACTGGAAGGACTGCATGCTGGTTTCATCCACTTGAACAGTCCTAATTATTAAGGCACTCTCTTAGTAGTTCTTTGGCTCTTCTCATCCTCTACTAATCTCTGTAATATTTCCACATGCACAGAAATCGTTCTTCAAACTCAAAATTGTGATGATGGATGCTTATAGTGGCCTTCAGCACAGCACGGCTCTGTTAATAGGAGTAAAAAATGAAATATGAAAGTTTTGACCATTCAGAATCTCACTTGGGTTAGAGAAGGTACAAGCCACTCTGGAAGCTGATGCTACATTCGACTGTGTCCCCCTCCTTTGGGGCACTAGTGGGTCCCCAGTGTTTCCCTCAGGCCCCAGCAGCTCAGCCCCACAGGATCCAGCTCTCAGCTCCACTCTTTGGGAAAAAGGGCAGAAAATTCAACACAGTGCATCGATCCAGTCTGGTGCTTGCTGCACACAGGCTTTGCATTTCAAAAAGTTTTGTTCCATTACTTAAGAGGCCCTAATGGTGCTTGGTTGCACCTGGGCACGTGATTTGAGAAGGCAGCGCTATGCTCACGTGGATCTGGTCATTCACATGGACCAGCCAACGAGAGAGAGATAAAAACTAGAAAAAAGAACATGGAGGAGAGAGCAAAAAATGGTGTAAGAGAGAGCCCAGGAGGGGCAGAGCGGAAAGATACATAACTGCAGCAGGCATGAACACAGCAAGAACCTGGGCACGTAAGATGTGACCCCAAACCACCCAAGTCCAGCAGCCATATCGGACACTTCACCTCAGAAATCATCCCTGAGTTTTAGAGGACTGAAAGAGGGGTTGAAATTATCTTTGTACTTTATTAAAAAAAAGAAAAAAAAAACAAAAAAAAACCCCAACACACACACACACACAAAAAAAACACCAAAAAAACCCCACAGTAACTCAATTCCAGTCTCCATCTGCTGGAGGATTTTTATATTGCACTCATTGCTCTGGACCAGCATCCTCCGATCTTGAAGGAAGATCCTAGCTTTACCAACAGAAATTCTGGCTCAACATACACAAGGTCGCTTTTTAAAAATACATATATTTTAAGAAACCTGGATAAAACAGTGGCTGTGCCTACAGTAATCCACGTCATCTGTAAGGAACAGGAATAAAAATCTAAGCACCACAAAAGATCAATGACCTCACTACAGCCGTGTTGAAGCGCACACAGCTGCTGTGCACACGTGTGCATGGCACGGCCTGCACAGGGGGTGCCGCTCTGGGCTGTGCCCTGCGCAGTGAGGGACCACGCTGTCCCCTGCTTTGTCCCCCAGCCCCAGAGCTCCTGCGGGCGCTGAGCCCTTCCCCAGCGAGCTCACAGCCAGCACTCTCCCCATGCACACCGCCTGCCAGAATAACTAAAACAGAGAAAGTCCTCCCTGCTGGGGCTGAGCTCCAGAGGCGGAGGCAAACGAGACTCCCTCCAGTCACCAGGAATTCCCCGATCCCCGTTCAAGGTGGTCAAAGATGACCAGGCAGACTTGCAAGGACATCAGCTGGTTCTCTCACCACCTTTGATGGAACCCATCTGGTCCCATGAATTTGTATGGGCTGAGTTCTCTGAAGTAAACCCTGCCCCGATCCTCATCCACTGCTGCCAGCTCTTCTCATCTTACCTTTTCATCAACTACACAGGCCTGGGAAACCCTGTTGGTCAGGACTGAGGCAACAAAGGCAGCGGGTACCACAGCCATACCTGTGCCTACCGTCACTGAATCACTCACCCCATTCAGCAACAGCCCCCATTTCACTCGTTCAGCAACTCAAACACCACTTTTAAAAGACACAACCAGAGGGGAATCGCCCGCAGCATATTAATTGTGGAATAGTCTGGGGGAATAAGTCAGATTCGGCCCAAGTAACATGGAGAATTCAAACAGTATTTGCCAGTGCTAAGGGATTGTTCAAGTGGGAAAGAGGTGTAAATTCTCTATTCGCACATCCAGAGCTCTCCAAAGACATCAGAAACAACACTACCGGGAAGAAGTCGTCACAGAGTAGGTTCTGGCAGCACGGCATAAAAAGACATCAGCAACAACAGAGCCCAGACCTTGGGACTTGGCAGTGACAGATGCCTTCCCAGCACCCTACAAAGCCAACCAAACGTGGTATTAGACCCTGGCAGATGCTGACAGAATCATTCAGGTGGCTATTGTGATGAGGATTTGAATGATATCAATTTGGTTTGTTCGAGAGAAAGATAAACAGGAGAGGTCTCACTTCCTTTTAATTACCAAAAATTATCGAGAAGTCAAGAATATTAAAGGCAGAGTTCATAAAGGCAACTAGAGTAGAGAGGTGAGCAACATCAGCCTGCAACTTGCACAGCAGGAATCCAGAAAACAAACAAAATACCAAAACATTCAGAATTCAAGAGATATTCTCTCTCCCATTTCCCAGAAATACAACTGGATAAATGGATATTTTTCAAGTGGGACTAAGCAGGAACAAAAAGTTACAGCATGTAATACTTTCTGGAAGTATTGAAAAAAGGGAGCCCTCAGAATGACTGAAAGTCAGCTTTTTGAATGAGATAACTGAGCAGAAGAGGTACCAGGCCATATTGCCAGTGTGGTACTTAATACTAAGGCACTTAATTACTTTGTGAGTAATAAAAATCAGGTTGTGAGACAGAACAGCTTCATCCCACAAGGAAACAGATAGGACAGAATGCCTTTTACGGTGAGACAAGAAGGCAGCAGTCCAGGAACACGACATTCTTCCGAGAGGCAATGAAGGACAGGCACGTTTTCCAGTTTGCAGAAGAAATATCAGAACACATGTGAATTTCTACTGCTTAAAAGCCACAGCAGGTGTTGCCTGAAAGTTGGAGTAGGATGGAGGAAAGCATTAGAACTTTGTTTCACTTTCAAAGCTCAGCATCGTATTCAAGAGATTTCCCTGCTCCTCAGGGAAATGCCAAAACTACTGCCCAGAGAACAACTACATTTTTCTTGCTCTAACAGTAATCTTTATTTAGATGTATCATTTAGCTGAACACGAAGTGTTTATACTTAACGTTCTGACTGTAACTTGTACGCATCACTAATTCTATACCAAAATTACTTGTTTTTTCTCCTGTATTTGTACTATATTTTAATTAACATGCATTTAATGGTTTAGATTGGAAGCATCCTTCCTGCTTTTCACACAAATTTCTTCAGAAGCACCATTTATAAATCATTGTTGTTTTCCCTAGCTACTAACCAGCCGGATTTTACAGAGCAGAATACTCTGACATAGCACTGACACACAGCCCCGTTTAATTATAGACCAACAGCTTTGTTGTGGTTCTTGTCGTTCATTCCTACCTGCTCGTAAAAATAAGAACTTTAACTCTGTACAAGGCTCTTGGTAAAAGCAGCGCTTAAAAGCCTTTTAAACACAAATGTACACCTACCGATAGTGACACCTTGTGGGTGACGATAAAACAGTTTTCTGTGCGTTTCCCGTTTACAGCAGAATTTACAGCAGACCCACTCGAGGGCCAGAGCAGGGGGGTGGCAGGTCCCATCCACCCCCCCGAGCCGCAGGGAAACCTTTTGGGCATCTCCCTCTCCTTTTGCCTTCACATCACCCCACATGGCTCTTACCACCATTTTTTTTTTTTAATCCTACCTTTCATTCCTTGCTTAGAGGTGGATTCCCTATGCAAGTCCAATGCTTTATAAATAATCAATCACGACAAAGAGATAACCCACCATTTACTCCTAGCAGTTCCTTCTTCAAGGGTGATTGTCTTAGCCATGTAGATTACAGCTCTTCACAGCCAGCACAAACTTGTGTTAATGTTTGCCCGGTGGACTGGATATTTGGTCTTAGATGGGTCTCAGAACACCCCTTCACAGAATTCTTTTTAAAGTATATAAGCTATTTGTATCAGTAGATTAAGTTAACTTTTTTTTTTACCTTTTGTCATATGAAACGTGAGATGCATTCAGAGGAGTATTTGTACCATCCTATCACTCTTCAGCAGTCCGGTTGAAATTAAAACTGTCTCTAGTATGTGGTAATTCACGCCTATAACGGAGAGACAAGGAACTAAGGAGGTTTTATCATTGCCTCTACTTGCATTTTTTGTGCCCATACTTAGCTATGGTAACATCTCCCTCTGTACTGATTTATGAAGTGCTCGTGTCTCTACAAATTAATGAGTACCAAATACTCTGTGTATATCTCACTGCAGTCCACAGGATCCAGTTTAAAAAGTAGCTGAACAGACCAGAATTTGCTTTCCAGCACCAAGATTACGCATTTAGTTCTACATACGACTTGCTGGTTGGCGCAGGAGCATCACTAATTATATTACATGCATTAATCTAATTTAGCTTTTGTGTGGAACACCATCTGCCCTTTATCTTTGATCCACAAAAACCTCTCACACTCTCCAGAATAACTGCAGTTTTAAAGTCTAGTAGCACACCTAGAGAAAGCGAGCATAGCAGCCATTCACAACGTTGTTTCTGGCTATTAGAGTCTCCCTGTAGCTTAATCCATTGCCTTTTCTGCATCTGCTGCTTTTCATTTAAAGCTCTTTATCTTCCCAGCTGAAGGCTACTAAGACAGCCCAACCCATCCTCATTTCTGCACCTGAAGTGTCGCATGCACTCAGGCTACAACATAGGAAATTATCAAGGCTATTTTCCTCCTTCTTCCTTTCACCATCGTTCTTCAGTGATTTTCCCATTTCCTACTGTTCCTCATATAGCCTGAACAAAACCTAGAAAAATCGAGAGTGGCCCAGCCAGCCACAAAGCCTTAAGAAGAAAAAATTACTCCTTTCAACCACACGTTCCCATAGTCAGAACTCAATAGGAAGGTCTGAATATCGAGAAAGTTCACAAGTTTCCTGGCCTTACGCCACGTGCCACACAACACAGGGATTAAGACCTTGGCCATACTTCTGGCTTAACTCACTTAAAACCCAGAGCCTGCTTCAAGCCTCCGGTTTTAACTCAGATTTCCAGCAGAACCTGGTAAGTATGGCAGAAGAGCTGTATTTAGAGTGGTAGGTTCTACATTTACCATTCCAGATGCTCTAAGCAAGAGCCCATCCTGACAACTTTAAGCCTTCAGGTTTTGGCAAACAGGGCTGCCCTGCAGTGGGGCAGCCCCAGGAACACAGGAAGCACCACCGTGCCCCCGCATTTCCAGCCCGAGTGGTTCTCTAAATTCAGTTTGTTTCTTTTATCGTGGTTTTGGTACACAAGGGTAATCAACTTCCAAAATCCACACTGAAGTGAAGAAATGCATTCCCCGTTTAGCAGATTCTTAAGCTTTTCCAGGCAACAAGCTTCTAAACAAGAAGCGCAGGTAACTTTTGGCAGTGCTTGGCTTGTGGTGACTGACTTCAGGAATCTTCTGTTTGGAATAAGCTCGTTAAAGCTTTGTAACAAGATTACATGGCAAGGCCTGCCAATGATGGCTACAGCTACACCACAGGTGACATCTTGTCACATAAACTGATGTCAGAAGAGCGTTAGCCAATATTTTTCTTTTAATCCAGACTTGAACTTTATCAATGATGACTAACCACAAGGCCACGCATGAAGTAAGAGTTTTCCTTGGCGTTAGCGGGTGTCAACTCCTTCCAACTTTATTTTGCCTTATTAATCCTTTTTCAACAGCTCATGTCATTATGAGCTCCTGCACTGCACTAGCCAGCTCAGGGCATTCACCTGATGGCTCCTTACTTGATGACGTGAACACCGAGCACCCCTCCAGGACCCACAGCGCCCATCAGTGCAACGAGGAGGTGGCAGAGGAGCCTGCTGCCTTCTGCAGGGTGTCCTGCACACTGCAAGACGCTGCAAATGTACCAGAAAAATGAAAACAACTTTGATAGGAAGATCAACCACCTCACACACCTACACAGCTCTGCAGAGTTACCACAGCAGGTTATTATGGTTCTCCCCTCCAGCAGAAGGTGGAGCAGCTGCAGCTCAGGCAGGCACCCCATGCAACAGGCTGGAAACAGACTGAGCAACCAGTGCCGCTGTTTGTTTCTTTCTTCTCTGCACAATCAAGGTCAATTTATAATTATCATCAGTATCAGTGGCTCTACTGCCCCTGAACAGGCCATGTCACCAAAAAAAGGCAGATTTTAGAGGATGTGATGTAATACTTCTAGAATTCTTCACTTCAACTGTATATGTTAGCATGTGAGTGATGATGCAGAAGACTTGCTGGGTCAGAGAAAGCAAATACATCAAATGGAGCCAGAATAAGGAACTGCAGTGTACTTACATGGAAGTAATTCTTCCCCAATTCTGAAGCACCCATGAAAATTCACCAATTGCACGAAAAGGGTTTTACCTGTGAGCAGGTCAATCCTCTTCATCCAGTAGTGTGAGATTCCAGGAAGAGGAGAGTTATTTTGTGCTTTGAAACAAAGATCCGGACCCTCCCTCTGTGCCCTAGGAGGAGCAGGAGGTCATTTGTGGATACATTTTACTCACCCCAAATTCCTGAACTGTGAATTTAAATGATTTATAGATGTGGCCATGCACTAAAGTAACTACAAACATAAGCACGAAATTCTCTCCCAGGTTGTCACTGAAACTGCTATCCTACAGCATGTTGTATGTTGTAAATTCACAAACCAAGGATCAGGGCTACTACTTTTGAGAAGACTGACAAGGTCCCTATTGCACTTTCCAAGCTCCACACCAGGGACAGAAGTGGCATTTTTCACCATTACTTTCAGGTACAACAATTAGAAATGGAAATCATCGAAATATCTGAAGCTATTTCAAACTCACGAACACCTAGATTACCATTACTGGCCAAAAAAACATATTACTATTCTAAATACTTAGAATCTAAAGAGTATAAAATGTATAAAAGTATAAAATGCTTATATTTAGGAGCTCCTTATAGTGCCATGTACAAACCAGCCTCAAAAAGAGACCATAACATTGCATTAAGATTTCCCTGCAGATTCTTTGCAGCAGAAGCCTTAAAAACACGTGCACAGGAATATACTTAATAAACTTAGCACAGACTTCTGCAGCAGCAGCTGGTGGTCCTGCTTCTGTTTAACTTGTTTATAAAGTTCGCCCTGTTTACAGTGGGGCTTAGCAGACAGGAGGTTGCTCAGCATCAACCACCTCAAAGCTGTTCTGCTTTCCATAGGAGGAAAAGCAAGGGTGTGGTGCTCTCCACCTGCTCTGCAAGTTACAGAGACTTCCTTATTAAAAGACCTACGTATACAACAGTCTGCTATTTTAGAACCGACCTATGAGTGTTAAAACAAAAGGAAAAAAACCTGATGAAACTGAAGGCTATTTGCACCTCACAAATTCAGTCTCAACACACATGCTGTAATTTCTTATTTTAACACATTCTAATGCCACACGTTTAGTGACTTAACTCCAGAGAGCTTCACATATTTAAGAAAACACGTGGTGTTAGCTACAGGCTGCAATTTCTTACATTTGACTAGAAAAATGTAATCCATCTCCCAAAATGTACTTCCACTGTAACCTCATGTTTGAATCTTCTACACATTATTCCCAAGTAGCCTTTCAGCAACTTTATCAAAAGCGGAGGGGGGCAGAGATCTACCCATTCTCTTAGTATCACACAACCTAAAGTGCATAAAAAACCAAATTCCTCTGCTACGCATGGCATTAGCATTACTTCTAGGTTTAATGCGTTGCTGCTGGGTAATCAGAACTTGTCTAAGCACTGCTTTCTCAGCAGACGTGTACAGATTTATATGGCAGAGCACCTGATGGCGAGCACAGCCTGCAAACACAAGAACTGTGGACTGGACCACTGACTTCAAGTCAAAACCAAGATCAGCTTTTAGCATCTATCGTGATTTAAACTGAAACAGCTTTTCTTGACTTTGAGCTTGAAAAAAGGTCGTGCAGACGTGCACATCCATCTCCTAACCAGGTCACATCACCCCCTTCCTCCCCCCACCCTCAAAATTCAGCTTTTGGATGAGAATCGGAAAGAGGCAATGTGCTTACCCCCAATAATGGTTAGATCACCTTTAATTCTAGCACCTGAAGTTATACACGGATTTGCTTAATAATCAAGTTTCAAAGAACTGCTGGACACATTCAGTAAGGTGACAACTGTGCAATACCACTCAGTATTTCAATATCAGGGAACATACTCTTGAATTGTTTAAACACAATCCACAGAACTCAAAATTAAACAACCATCCACAGTTTAACGAAACAATCAGTTAAAAGTCTTACAGTTTAATAGTTCACATAATGGTCAGTCTTTAAGGGATACTGAAATTCATTAAAACACAACACTAGATTTTACTCTATGGGTGTGTTGGGCAGGCACATAATTGGCCATTCTTGGGTATCACCAGAAGAATAGGGAGAAGTTTACCACAGTTTGGCAAATCCCACATTTTGTCAGTTAAAAGTGAACTGTGAGAATTAAATACTCATCTTTACATATACACAAGTTATGCTGTGAAAGCATATTTGCTTACAAACATATAAAAATACTTGTTAACTAGTTTGATAAGAAAATAATGTATAAAAGTATATAGCAAAAACATTTAATCATCTCTGACAATGGAAAGATCAAATTCATTTTTATATCACATGAAACAAAAACAGCTACAATTTTAGCTTTCCTTAATCCCTTACCCAGAAATACAAAGGAAGACAATTTGTTTCCAAACAAATGATGCAAAATTTCTTAATAAGCTGAAATGCCTCAATCCAGAATGAGCTCAGGTATTTGGCCATATCCTAATAGTAGTAGTAATCATCCTGTAGCTGTTCTGGATTCATAAAATAAATACAGTAGACTGTTTTGGCCACTGAAACAAAACTGCAGCATAAATGAGAGATGAAAATCTTTGCTGACAATGAAAATCAGTGTAGGTTTCTTAAGGCTAGCTGAATACTCAAATCTAATTTAACTGAGGGCAAAAGAAGCCAATCCACCCCTTTTTTTTAAAAAGTATTCTCTATACTTCAATATAGGTCTTTGTAATAGCTAATGAAATGTCAGAAGTAAAAATAAATTAATTCACAAGAGACAACTTATGCATGACTTCAACACCTTGTCCTACACGGTTTTGTTTCATCTCCTTTGCGAATAAAACTCCACAAGGTGCAAGCTCTTAAGGGAGAGAAGGAAGGAACTGTGGTATTAAAGAAGCAGCCTTAGTGTTTTGTTTTGAAGTCTGCCCCACGATGACTGAGTCTTCTTCAAGAACTATTCTGCCAGCTCCTTGGACTAAGGCTATTCTGGTGACCACTTTTAGGACATGCACATATAAGGCTAGACCAATACCAGAAGTGATGTAAAATGATGGAGAGAAAAAAAGTAATCTGGCAGTTGATAGCTTGGTTCTTGGGATTCTCAGAAAATTACACAATGGCAGCCTTTCTTGTCTTTTTCTTTCCGTGTTGGCTCTGGTGAAGGAGGGCACTCTTGCTCTTGAAATTTCCTGGAAATAGACGTTTCAAATTAATCACAGAACCATTTAAGTTAATAAAAATAAATAATGTATTTAAATTTACTGGTTTTACACTCTTATAGAGGATGGACTTACTTTTGACACTCAAACTACTGATTAAATGAGTGACTGTTCTTTTGTGCTTGTCTTTTCTTTCAGAAATGCCATCATTTACAGAAGGCAAATCTCTGATTTAGTTTAACAGACTTAACAGGTGATCAATAAAATCTGAAATTCCAAATACATATTACATTCACGTAAACATGGGAATATTTTATAACGGAGAGCATTGGTCAAAGTTTACAGGTACCAGCAGATAGAATTTTCCCAGTGATTTCCCACTACATTTCAACAAATTTGCTGTAGCTACCCATTAACGTGGGAGCCTTAATTATCTGGTCTCAAGTTATCATACCTTATAACTCTGACAAGTTCATGAAAAGCTTGGTCTACATTCAATCTGATTTTTGCTGAGGCTTCCATGTACGTTACTTTAAGTTGCCGTGCTAGCTGCTGACCTTCCTCTTGTGTCACCTGTAACAGACATCAGTCGTTACTTTTAAGACTTCTGCGGGCTTGTTTATATCAGTAGACACTCCATATATACGTTAAGGATCCATAATGCTCATCTGGCCACAAAACAGCTTCCACACTATCCACATAATACCACTAGGAAATAAAGCCACGTAATACATCGTTTCGAATGCAAGTGAAGACTTTCTAAAACAGTTTTGCAATAGACAAAGGCCGACCCCCCAGGGAATTTCCCTCACTGCAGCTGCCTCCTCTTCAGTTCCGCAAGACTGAGTTTTCCTTCGCAGGCAGACAAGAGTCCCTCACTCCTCCACAAAGCTTCAGTAACATCTGCTGCGTTACCAACAGAACTGTGAGTACTACTGATAAATTCACCTTGCCCCTGTCCCAGATAAATCTAGAGAAAAAAAAAATCAATTATTATTTTTAAAACAAGTACTGATGTTTAGCTTCTCAATCTTTAGAGGAGTAATTAAAAAAAATAAATCTATTTATGACACAGCAAAATATTAATACTGCCAGTTTTGAATGTAGCTTAAGTTACAAGAGATCTAAAAATCCATAAAGCCTTCAGGCTACCCAGAGACATTAAAATAAACCCTGCCTACCTCTTGAATCCTCGGGACAACAGGGGAAAGCGAGACGAAGAGGAAGTAATGAGCATTGTAAAGAGTTTGTATACAACTGAACACGATGAAGCACAAGGCAGGAAGCTAGTGAACCATTATAGGAAGAAGAAATAAGTCAGTCACAGGGAAAAACCAAAGGAGATCCCTGGGTATTTCTGGACGCAGTAGAAAGCAGCGGGGTCGGACCACAGGAGAGCAAGGTCACCCGCAGGGCCGGGGAGGAAAGGGCAGCGTTCCGTGACAAAAGGAAACACGGCACGTCTTGCCAAGACAATGGCGAGTGGAAGAAATGTCAAAGATTACGCTGCTGTCACAGAAAAACGTTAAACCAGAACGTGGAGGACTGATTCGATGAGAATAGGGAAAAAAAAAATAAGAGGGTTTATTTTTAATTTAGTTTTGGAAAGGCATTCAGATTAAGAAGCTACACAGAAAGGAAAATAGATGGGAATAGAAAAGCATCATTGGCAGTGTTCACCACAGGGCAAGATACAGAAGTACTTTTTAGCTTGCAGAATACTTTCCTAGCAGCTACACACACAGTTTGAGAGCCTCTACACACAGCATCGCGACATGTTTGATTCCCCTGTCCTTAGCACCCCATGGGTATCACATCCATACATTTACTGCTGAACTCAAGGCTGCTCCCAAAAAACCCTCAAGAAGCTCTACAAGGAGCCCCCAGCACCTTGTGCCACCAGCTGTGGACACATGTGCTGATCTCAAACACACACAGACACTCCACATTTATTTTGGTGTTCCCACCATCAGCTGAAGCCAGAAAACACCCCCAAAACCAATCCAGCCCCAAGATCAACTACTGGAGCTGCATTTTTAACTGCAAGGCACAAAGTGAGAACGACTGGCATCTTTCAAGCTTCTGTTGTTGTCTGAAAGCTGAATGGTATTCAAGATTTTTGCTCCGCTAGCTAAAACAAATGCACTTCCACCTACCTCCCTAGCCCCAGACATTGAAATATCCTTGTTCCGAAGCTTATGAAGGCTGGACTTTAAGAAACATTTGTAGCTGTTTTCTGGCACATCGATGACATTGCCGAATCCCCCAAAGTTTGCATCAGGGCTGCCAGAACCTTCTATGCATCTCTGCCCCCCTTATCGGACAAAAGTTCAAGTATGAATATGGCAGTTTTTGCAAAGCTAAACCTCTTTCCTTTTTGCCATCTCTGCATAGACTACTGTAGGCCCAGAAACTGAGAGTCTAATGTCTAATAAAAATAAATAAATGGGAAGGAACATACAGTCCTGAGGAGAAACTGAACCCAGTCTTTAAACACAAATGCTTACTACTTTCTTCATTATTGTATCTGAAACACATTAGGGGTACAAGTCAAAATAGCACTGTAATGAAGTCAAGCTACACTTCCACAACATTCTGCATTTAAAGTGTTACATTTACTGGAGTATCTGCAATTCCTTAAATCCAAAATAATCTTTTTCTCAGTCTTACAAGTATATTGTCAAGTAGCTTGTGGTCAATTTTAGCAACCTCAACACACAAAGTCAGTTTAAAAAAAAATACTTGGTTTTGGGCACACTACAGAAGCATTTTCAGTGTCCGAGATGTAAATTAGAGGCCAGAACATACCAGCTCCATTTTCAAAGCTGAGGAAAATGTAGTAAGTACAAACATAGAAATACTTGAAAATAAACACATGAGTTTACATCTCTTTATTCTCCCTTCTCAAGGATGACAAGCCTGCGTCACGACAGGCTTTTCAGTAAGCGTGATGGGACACCTGTCACCAGCAACGTAAGAACTAAATCCTTTTCCTTCAAAGAACAATATTTGCTTTTGACAGAAGAGAACCACAGATTTTTCAGGTAGTAACCATGTATATGTGTGTGTGTTGGTTCTGCAGTGAAAATATCTTCGTTTTGGTAAACTTAAGGCTGAATGAGAACCACTTACGATGCTTATCTTTTGTTGTTGGATATTTTACTGATTTTTTTTTTGGATATCATTCATTCACGCTGTTCAGACATTTGGTGAAAGTTTCTCAAATTAAGCACCATTATAGAAGATATTAAGTAAGCAAATGGAAATTAAGCAGCATTACAGAAGATATAAGCAAATGGAAAAGCTTATTCCCCAACTCCCTAAGTTAACAGCCTTCTTCCTGAAACAGTTTCCATTTGAGTATTTGTGCAAGAATCCTGTGAATACGTCTCGCATCACCCTCCCCCTTCACTATCATAACTGAGAACTACCAGAAATATATTAAGTTTCTCAAGTTTCTATTCTTCCCTCCACCTAAAGCAGCTACACAAGGCCGCCTAACCTAACACCACACCTGTATTTTGCCTGAACGCTCACACAAGACTAAGGGCCGCATTGTAATCACACCAGCAGGTAACAGCTCAGTGCTTCCTCAAGTTTGAGAGGAGTCCATTTCCACCTCTGTGTGGTCACCCTGCCACGCTCCGGGCACAGAAACACCGCCCGCTCCTGCCGAGAGCTCCATCACTCATGAGTGCATCTGGCACCCCATTTTCTGCCTCACCAGCCCACCCACCAGTGCTGCTTGTCCACACTTACCACGGGCTACCATAACGCTCTCCCGACGGGGCAAGTCACTATCCACTTACTCTGTTCTGTCCACGTTCTCATATAAAATGTCGCTTCGGTAGGCACAAAATGTGTTTATGAAGCACCGACACACAGTCAGACAGACTTGCTGTATTCAAACACTGCATCAGACACCTGATGGTTGTTACCTATAAAGCTTGAAAATGAGGCAAGCCATGGGAAGACCTGAAGGTACGATCTGTCTGTGAGAACAGAAGCATCACTGTACATGGCCATAAAATCCTACCACCCCAAGAAGTTATTGTCACACTTTCACAAAAGTTCACCATAGTTAAGAGAAAGGCCAAAACAAGCGTTCATTAATTTGGGTAGGCCATGACCCAGGTCCTCATACTTGCCCCCCAGAACAAGCCATCTCGGGCCAAGTTATTTGTGCAGCGGCGAGTCTGCAAAACCAACATACTAATTGCTCATTTCCAGCATCTAGGCTGATGGCCATCAAGGTCAAAGCACAAGGCTGCTTACCTGGGACAATCAAGCTTTGCTCGTCGTCTCTCTACACATAAGCATAGACCTCTCTCTAAAACCTCACTTTAAAGGTATCTAGCAGCACAGATGATCTTAGCACTAGGTCACTGTATTAGTTCAGCCATGATGCAAAAGCAAGGAGGAGAATTTTATGAAACCCAAGCACTTTCCTGTTACAACTTGGATTTTCCTTGAAACCCTGCCATCTGGGGAATGATCAGACTTGACCTTGTTGAGATAGCAGTTATCTACAAGAAGTCCTGCACTGGCAAGTCTACTCCTCTGTCAGTAGTGTTCATTACTAAAACACCTGGTGTTCTACTGAATTGTTTTATTGCAGAAACAGCCAGCGTTGTTGGACAGAAGCTGTTGTACAGAGTTGTAGAAAAATTACCCATTTAAAAGAAAGACTGCTATATGGCATTTACTCTAAGGAAAGAGCAATAAGAGATGGTGCTTCAATTTTGGTTTCACAGTCACCAATATGTGACTGACTGAGGAATCTGGAAACACCAGTAACTTTATTCCTTATCACACAAGGACATTCTAAAGATTGATGCTTGCTCATCCTCTAATAACTCGTTTTTCTTTGTCAACCTAACCTATGGATATTGAGGACTTTGCCTCCCACAGCACAAAGGAGACAAATGGACTTAAGCAGACTTTTTGTAATTTTATCTATAGAGTTATTAGCTTAGCAAATGACTATTTCAAACTTCCTCTTTCACCTCTCTTCTTCCAAAAACACCTGTGAGTTGACCTATAATATACTACAGACACCACTATTATAGACTACACCTTTGGTATTCCCCAACACTTAATCAAGACCACACTACCGTCTGTGCAGTTCTGCTGTACAACCCAGTTCATGCACTTTCTGAGAAACAGTTGCCACACAAGGCACACAAGGATTATTAGTTACGCATCATTTGCTTCCAAATTTATAGTATCACAATGACAGCACTCTGTTCAACTACAACTCATAGTCACTTACATAAAGGTGATGGTCGAACCCTTGAGGCATCTAAAACTTTCATACACATTCAACTCTCTTGGGCTCCAGGAAGATTTGCATGTTAATTCTATCAAGCATCATTTGCCAATCAAAACACACACCAAATTACTTTATGCTAGTTCTACACTTTCAGAAGTAGCACGTGTTCTCTATTATTTCACTGCTTTGCCTCCTGTCTTTCAGAAAAAAGACAGGTGCCTAGTACAAGTAGTTGTGCTCTAATAACTCATATCCAGCTTTCTGAATTTCTAAAAATTATATTTAAATCCTGAAGCTGAAAAACATACATTTGTGATTAAACAAAACAGTAAGATGACTTCTCGTAGCAGTGTGAGATAAACAAGAGGACTGTGATACTCTAGCCTCTCTGACCAGGCTTTTGGTGTAACCAAAGCAAGGCCTGACACACCGGCAGACTGAAAATGCAAAAGTGCAGAGGACCAGCTCTTCTCACCTTCCTGCCCACAAGTACAGCCTGGGTACGCCCCACGTCCTCCTCGCCAAGGGGAGGGAGCACGCTCGCCTTTGCCCCCAGACCTCCCACTGCAGCAAACCCGCAGCCAGAGCAGGACGACCCCGCTTGTCAGGCTGAAGTTTCTCCATCCTTGGGGAGGCCCAGTGGCAACATCAGCAAGCTGGTCCAACTCGCTGCCTGCAGGCCCACACGGAGATTTCATGTGGTGGTGCAGAAACAACCCCACCGATGAAGCTGAGACTCTGGCTGAGTTTAACATCCAGCTGATAACATCTCAGGGCTGCTGCTGCCAAAAGGCGAGGTCTCACTTTCTTCCCCCCACCCCAGCTCCTCCCTGCTCTCCTCCACACCACAGTTCCACCCCTTCCCATGCTTCAAGTGCTGGCTCTCAACTCCTTCTGCAAGCTGATTTAACTCACACACATCCCAGAAAGCCATTCCAGCTCATCTGTTTCTCCCCCCGTCTGGAGAGATGATTCAGCTCACAAAGTGCTTCAAGTGAGAGCGAGGGCCAGCGAAGGAGAGAGCGGGAACGTGAGGTCAAGAGGGAGGGGAGCCTCTCCCTTCTGGGGACCGATTATCTCAGCTCAGCGTCCCCAAACCATTCCTTCAGACTGACTTCAGGCCAACTGAAACACACCATGCGACGGGGAAAGGAAGAGTTACGAACACATAAGTAGCTGTTTCAGTAAACCCAGAGGTGCTTTTTCAGCTACAGCTAAGGCATAAGTTATGATGGAAGTCACAAATTCAGCAGTTTGCATGTAAATTGTGTGTGAGAGATAGCAGCAAAAGTTATGCTCATCAGCATCTAATCAATTAAGGCAATTAACATAGCCATAAAAAGCAAAAGGAGCTCTTGGGGACATATGCTTTTATTTGCGTTCATATATAAGCAGCAAAACTGTGAAGGTAAGCAATCTGAAAACAGCTGCCTTGAGCTTGAATGCACACCAGCCCATCAGCGTCTGCAAAAGCAGCAAGGAATCAGCACAGAGGGACTAGAAGGAGAACAAGCGACAGGCACCTCTTCCTTTAAGGGACAAACAGAGGAGGTGTAGTAATATTAGGAGGGCGGAGGAGAGAGAACAAAGTTCATAACTGTTTCTAGAAATGCATCTACAGGATGACCAACTACATTTCGTGTATCCTCTGAGAACTGGGGCTGACAGCAGCCATGTCATTTCCCTCCCAAAGCACCTGGATGTTTGTCCTTCAGCAATTACAGTTTGCACGGCTTCCACACCAACATTTGTGCATGAGATAAACCAAATTATGTTCCAGGACCAGCAAGGTTAAATTTGGGAATTTTGCTGGGGGTGTGATGGTAACTGAAGAGTGAGAGAGTTTCACCTCCGCCTCAGGGACAGGCTGATAGTTCTGTGCATGTGCAAGCACATGAAGTTACTTCTGATGAGTTCATGAGCTACTTCTGTGAAAACCTCTTTCAAGACAGTATCTTTCAGCATACGTTTTAATTTTGTCATGATATTTCTACACAGGTCTGGGGTAAAGAGGTTGTGACAATCAAGGTAGCATACTCAACAGGACCTTTTTTGTACTGGAAGTCTTATGCAGTATTCAAGAAACTCATTCAACAACAATGTACTAACCCACTAAATTCTTTAACATCATTTGAGTCTAATTCTTTTACTTGTTCCAGCCACTGTTTTCTCATAGAAAAGATTTTATTTAGCAAAGAACAAAACCTATGCAAGCACTTGTGGACAGAAACTAAGACATGCCCTGGTACACAAATCTGAGAATATCTTATTTTTTAAAGCTCTGTTTTCCTTGTGAAACTCAATTATAGCAATTTTAGTAGTATTTAGTTTTTTGGTTTTTGGGTTTTTTAAATGTGAATAAATCAATCATGTGTTTGCTACCAAGCTTTAAGAGTCATCTTTAAGAGTCATCTTTCAGAGTCTCAGGAGAAAATACTAAACCTCTGAAATAAGCTGCTGAAGATGAATACAAGTTTGACACCTGTTCCTTTCCAGCTGATGCAGCAAGATTATTTTAATTTCAGCTCAAGTCAGTTTGATTCATGAAAGAGTAAACACGGAAAACAAATTTAAAGCTCCTTCTTTAAATAATTCTAAACTAAATCTTTTAAGCTCTCTTACAACTAGAGGCGAGGTTGAAATCTGCTAGTTTCAAAGCTTTAATTTTAAGGTATATAAAAACCACAGTAACTGTGTTGCTGTACTTCCAGCTCTTAAAACTTTAAGTCAGTTACACAGAAGATGAGCGTCCAAATAGAATGGCCACTCATTTATACATAACGGCAGTGAATGGTAAAAGCAACAGCCCTGAAGCCTCAGGATCGTTAGAGCCAGCACTGGAATGCGCTCTGCTTGGCACAGCGCTATGGTGAGTAACAGAACGGAGGAATTAGACACGTTCATGCCTGAGTAATCAAGTCATGACAGAAAGCTCCCAATTCTGGATGTGAATAGATCTGGTCTCAACATAACCTCACTGAGTCAGACAGAAGATGTGCTGTATGTGGAATGCCACCACGCTTCTAAGATTCTTCAAGTACAGAAACTGAGTGTAGTTGTGCTTCTTGCACTGGAGTTAGTATTATATGATTTTTTTTTCATTTGTTTCTTGTTCCCACTCTGGTTTTGGGAAGAAAACTGCAACGTTTCTAGAAGAAAGTGAGCAGCACCTAATAGCAAATGAATTACCTGTCTTTGGTGGTCCAGATCTGCTTTATTACCAACTAGAATCATAGGAAACTCATCACGATCTTTCACTCTAAGAATTTGTCGCTGAAACTTGTAGATTTCTTCAAAACTGTAAAAGAATAAAGGCAGAGCATCAGTGCGCTAATTCATAGACTCTCAGGTTCCGCAGCAGTTCCGAGATGATGAATCACCTGTTTGTACTCGCCCCGCCATGCCACACAAGCACAGACAGCTGCAGGCACTCCAGAGTCCACTGTCACAGCATGACCAGTCAGAGAATCATTCAACACTCAACCTAAAAAAGTCCCCAGGTTAGCAATGTGTGATGCACTGGGCTTAGGTGGGGCTGCAGGGCAAGCAAAACACTGTGTCTCAATCTGGAGGGACCTGGATGCCAAAGTGTTGTAGACAATGAAGCAACCACAGTTCATTCTACAAATATTGACTTTGGAGTTCAACTCTGGCTGGAATATTCAAACTATGGTCTAGAGACCCTGGTGATCAATATTTCAGCTGGCAGCCTCCACAGCTACTTCTAGGAACTTTAGGGGAAACTATCAAAGCTGGAAAAGGTTATTTCTTGAAGAACAGAAAAACGGCAGGGCTAAATCATCAGAAAGCTTTCCAGTTACCAACTGAGTTGGTACTGATGCTGTTCAAGCAGTAAGGAATATTCCATCAGTGCTTAAGGGAAGGCGAGCAAAACAGAAAGCTTCACCAAGGACAGTATATTAAACAAGCTAGTTCTGGTCCAAACAAGACTTTTTTAAGGGAGGTGGGAGGAAAAAAAAAGGAAAAAAAAAATTAAAAAAAAAATCACTGTTTTTAAGTAAACACTGTTAAAGCTACATCACTACATAAGGAGCTTCAGCACAGCTGCTTGCAGACAGTCAACATATCCTTTAGAGCACAGACTTCCCAAGCACTATATTTAATTCCAGGCATATCGTCTGAAGCAATTTAGATTTCCAAACTAAAATTTGAAAGCAAGATGCTCATCAGTTAAGAAAGTTGCATTTTAAAAAAAATTGTAGTCAGACATGACAATGCCAATCCACCTCATCCATATAAAGCAAAAGGTGAATTAGAAGGAAGGTATGGCACTAAGCACCATTGGCCCTCCATTTAGATATGCTGGTTTAATACTTTGCTCAGAAGTCTGTAGCAACTGGAGGAATGTGAAAGTTACCAACTAAGTCATCTAGATTTTTTTCTTACTTCAGAATTACTTTCCATCACAGAGGCAGGACAGACACTGCTAGCAGATACTTCACTGACAGGCAAGTAAGTCTTAAATCAAATGGGTATCAGAGCAAAAACGAAAACTTTGCTCTTCAGAAATCTTTGAAGGATTTCAGATGAGCAAACAAAAACTTAAGATTTTTAGCCAAACCAAGGAGTTTCATGTGATGACTTCAAAAAAAAAAATCTACAGTCCTCTGTAGAAAAAATACTTGGTAACACAAGTGCTCACTATGTCTTAAATCCACAGACCCAGATCTCCAACACAAGAGAAAGAATCTCTTCCGGACAGTACATCAAGATAAATTTATACATTTAGCAGCGTTCTTAAGTGTAAGATACAGATGCAGTGGAAACACGCTCATGCTCCACAGAATATTTATCTTAATTCTCATGACAGATAGACCTTTTAATAAGATCAGAAGTAACTTATTAGAGCCTGAATTGGACCTGTAAAGGGGGGAAGCAGGGGTAGAATCACAGACAACTTTTTTTTTAGCATTTGATCACTCTTCTGTTGCAACTTTAAACAAGCGGAAGGACAGATCCCTGAGCACTTCTTGATTAGCACATATCTGACAAGGTCAATGGAGGAAGATCACAGCCCAAATATTAAGTGATTGTCTGTATATACACAGCAGTTTCCTACTCTTGCAGCGATCAGGAGCTACCTGAGCAAGCTCTGTAAGCTTCTAAAAAAAGACTTGTTTCACCTCAACTCTGCGGTCAATCAGTTATGGAGGTCCCAGTCAATTCATGAGAGCAGAGCAAGCACTGCTGGCAAAATGTATGAGACAGACCCTGAACTGGATACACCGGTTCAGAAACCCAGAACCAGCCACTCGACATTGATGAACACACAGCAAGTGGATATTTCTAAGAACTCATCAGACACTGTTGAATGTTGCCATTAGTTTAAATTTGTCACTTCCAGGAAACTATTGTACTCTGGACTGCAATGAAGTGCTTGAATAGAATTGCCATTATTTTGTGCATGCTTTCAAGTCGTCTATTACAAGAGACAGACACTTTCAACAAGTGATTGGTTTAAAATGGGTTTTCATCAGTGCTGAAAGAGTATCACACCACAATCTAAGAATGAATGCACATGTAATGTTTGAGATAATTTCAATAAAGGATAAGCAGCAATTTAAGCTTAATCACAACTTGTTTGTTTTAATAACTGGACATCAGGCTTACCTTCCTCTATCAGTGACCGAGAAAACAAGCAGAAAACCCTCGCCTGTCCTCATGTACTGTTCACGCATGGCTCCAAATTCTTCTTGTCCTGCTGTATCCAGAACTGAACATAAGCAAAACATTGATTACTACAGTTCATGGTCTTAGAGAATAGACTGAGAAAAAAGTCCTTCCTAGTAGGATATTTTGAGAGCCTCTCCTGTATGCTGTATTTAAGCAGAAATCACTTTTCACAGGTATTACTGGATTTTCATTAAGATTCCCAAAAAGTTATTGGACTGGCTGAACAATTCAAGACCTACCAAACAACCTGAAAAACAAAGTTTGGCGGACTTTCGCTAATCATGACCAGCTGAAACAACTGGTTATTGCTTACAGAGATCTGGGGATGGGGCCTGGGAGCATTGCTGGTTTGTCCTTAAAGAAACCACTGACAGTGGAGAACTGAAATGTTTAAAGCAAAGCATTTATACTGCACTGGGGAGAGGCAGCACACAACAGCCAAGCGATTCATTTTTCATTTCACCAGGGTCACCCAGGTAACTGTCAGTAGTCACATAAATTCTCTTAGTTTTGTAGGCACTAAAGTTTCAGGAATAATTCCTAAAAAAATGTCCAATTTACTTTCAAGAGACATACTTGCACATACACAAGGCATAAGTACTTCCAACACAGGCAGCGACAGCCACAGCCTGTCAGTACCACACTTCAGCGAGGCCACTTACTGTCCAAGCGCGCAGCTCTTTCATCTATCACACATTGCTTGGTGTAGGAGTCTTCAATCGTGGGATCATAATCCGTAACAAAATAGGACTGCAGAAAAGAAAACAAGTTTGTGTGTGAGACAAGCACATACAGGACACTCACTGAGCAAGATGCTAGAACCGTATGCTTGACAGCTTGGGGAACATGAGCAGGTTTTACCCACGTATATGACCATTTGTCACTTTATCCAAAAGGTAGCAGGTAAGGGCTTTCCTGTTCCTATAAACACTCCTGAATTATACAAATTACTAGCAGAGTCATGGAATTTATTGGACTCCCACAGATTTTCTAGTATTTTTTTAGAGATTTCTGGTAACCCCTAGAATTTTCCAGGAGGAATCCCTAGAAACTTGTAGTTTCTGGCAGCTTTTAAGGTCTCTTGTAACTGTCAAGTTTCTCTGAATTTCTGGTAGGCTTTAGAAGTTTTTCAGATTTCTCAAAAGTCTCCAGGATTTCCTGCCCTGCTCCCAGAGCCAGCAATTTCTAGGAAGCACCAGGGTTTTCCCAGCTGTTTCTAGAATTCTCTAGCAGTTTTACAACAATTTCTAGCAACAGCTCCACACAGCACAAGCAGCACTTAGTTTGTAAACTGAATAAAATCTAGTGCTTCATCCTTGTTGCCAGGATTTCTCTCCTGGGTTTAAATGACTTTAAGAACACACATCCTCCAAAAAGACAACTCCTGCAAGCAGATAAGCCATGAAAAGCCTTTGTCACCCATTGCCTAAACACGAGGCTCCACCAGATACTGCCAGCCTGTTATTTATCTCCTGAATCGCAGAGCAAAGCACATTCTGTCACATCTTTCTAGAGACTGGGTGACCTGTTATTGAATACCGGGATAACAATGCCATCTGAAAAATACAAGTTTAGATTTCAAAGGATGGATTTCTAGCTTGCATGCAGTCACAGCAACGTAATCTTCACCCAAAACTAAAGCACAGTAGCATAACAAATCTGAACTCTGATAATCAAATTCCTCCCTTTGGGGCATGCATGCACCCAGATGAATGCCACAGGAACTGAAGGAGTCCTACTTGCATACGTTATTCAGTTTTGTAAGCCAGTAAGGAAATAGGAATGCTTTAAAACTACATATTGGCTCCTAGGAAGCAAAAAAAGAAGGGGGGTGTTTTTCTTGCATTAAGAAGATAACCACCCAAAATAGGGTGCATCTCCTCGTTCATGTCAAAATTATTAGTTCTCACTGAAGCACCTTTCCCATCAGACAAATTCAAAGGTATCAAACCAGACATCACTCTCTTTCTCTAAACTTAAACCCAAGTTAACAGACATCACGGTAGGGAAAACAAACAAAAAAGAAAAAGAACTGAAATTACAGCACTAGCCCACTAAGCTTCTCCAGACACATAATTGTCAGTGCAGAACATGGTTAACTCTGTTCTTGCAGATACAGTTTTATTAAGGTGTTGTACTTGTTCTTGCCCAGTTCCAGTGTGGAGTAGCCCATGAGGGCTGGCTGCAGCACCCTGTCCGGACTGCACCCCACTCACCCCATATTCAGACACATCTGCAAGGGCTTTCTGGTTTAAAACTTAGACATGAGCTCTCTCAACTGGGCTGCAGCTGCCTTACTGGGAGGAACACATCACCAGCTGTAACACACTTTACCAGATGTGTATATTACACATAACTTGTGCCCATATACCACCATTCAGCTGGCTAGAGGAAGAATATGTCCAGGTTGCTGCTGATGTATATTCATTTAGATCCAACACCACACTGATAAACTGCTGGCCCCCAGAGCAGACGTGGAAGGGCTGTGCACATCTCCTTTGCATGTTCAGCAGACATCAGTGATCCGTCCTCTGAGGATACACCTACACAGCAGTCTCAGTTGTTCTGCATCAATGGCACCACTGTGTAAACTTCTGCATAGCAATAACATCAGAATAAGCAAGTTCCTCTCCAAGAAGGACAAAATCCCAGCAATATGTCCCACCAGAGATACCTGTGGCACATGAGATGCTGTAATTCACTCCTCTCTCACAGTGTTCTGTGTAAGTCAGGTTGCTCGTTTCTGAAGAATAAATGGTTTCTCCCTTGTTTTAGAACATTCAGTCAGGCTAAGCAATCTTGCCCCTCCAACCCTTCCTAGAACCCCACCCACACAAAAAAACAACCAAATAAAACCACCCCAACAAATTCAAACAAACCACCAGGCATGGGATCCTAACAGGAGCACACAAACTTCATGTTTTCCAGCAGAAGAGAGCTATTTGCAGACAGCAGAACATCTCACCACAGAACAAGCACCCAGAAGATGTTCTAACTACAAGTTGTACCTTTACCTTGCTCCTCTGAAAATTTAAAGAGGAAAAACCACAGCCTCCAAAACCACTCTTGCCTTTTGCCTATATCCATGACTCAAAAAGTGTTATCTAGGAGCATAAGAACAGTCTTTGAGGAATGAATATATGAATAAATTCTAAATTGGATCTCAGCTCCTCTGTGGCCTTTAACAATCTTTGAAATATAAGAGAAATTCATTTTATTTATACATTTGTATGTTCACATAAATCACTTACAGAATCTGACTTTAAAAGGGAAGATCACAAGGAAAGAAATTTAATTCCTATGTTTCACTAAGGAAAATCAAAGTGGTATTTACTTGATTTAAAAAAAAAATAAATAAATCAACAAACCACAAACATTAAGTGACTAAAACATGGTGTCGGTATCAGTATATCTAGAAATTCAGGGTTCTGATTTGGAAGATAGAGCACGCACTCTAAACTTACTCCCTATCCCTCTCCAGCTTGAACTTTAATTTCTCCAGCTTGCAGAAGTCAGAGTTAGTGCCTGACCCTTTACATCGATAAAGCAGTAAAGTATGCCAAGTCTTAAAGAAAAGGGAGAATTTGAAATCAATTTATTTCACTCTCATGAAACAGTATTAGCAGACCACCTAAAGCAGCAAGTTTATATCCAACAAGGGCATTATTTTTCACTGAGAAAGGTCAGAAAAAGAAAAGTGTAATGATCTCAGAGGAATTCTTCATATTTTCCTTATTATCTGTCCAAGGGCCAAGAGCTGCAGCATGTTCTGTAATATCCAGGGCTGTTCTGTGATTCTCTCCACCCTTTTTCATTTCTTCTTTGTTTGTTTGGTTTTTTTTTAAAAAAAAAGAAACTATACACAAAGTGAGAGTGCCAGACGAGGTACAGGGACATGGAACACTGTTTCCTCTCCGAAAAAAGGGAACAAGACTAAGTTGCCCTGATCCAGCATCAGCCACATCTCAAGATCAGAACAAGCAGATGCCAGAGCTCCCCCATTTAACAAACCTCTTACGAGCAATTTCTCCCCTCCCGTGGAGCTGCGCTGCCAAATCTGCTGTCACAGCCACTGCAGGAGAGGTTTGTGAGGCAATTAGCGTTGTGGTCTACCTCCAGGCACCGGGCAAAACTAATGTGCCTGAAATAGCTGCTGGTTTAGCAGGAGTCTTCCCAAATTGCACTGGGACTATTAGCCACAGGGAGCACGTCAACCGCAGCTCACAGGCCTCATTCAGTCAGGGTTGATTTACGAAAATTAGATGTAGCAGACGCAGTATTTATCAAGCTGAGCAGAAATGGACCCTGCTGCTGCCGTGCAGTCAGCGTTTAAAGAATTAAGGGATGGTGAAGTGTATCCTGAAATACTCCATGAGGCTGTAGCTGGACTTCTAAATGCCATCCCGCAATGGTGCCTGCACACCCAGCAAGCCCAAGACCATACACAGATACAAGCAGCCTTGTAGAGGCCAAGTACTTGGGGCAGAGCTGCTTCTAAGTGTAATTCCAGCAGATGCAAACCATTGCCAACCTACCAGTTTTAAACCAACGCCAAGTCCAGACAAATTAGAGGAGCAGCGCACTCTTGGCACAGCAAAACTGCGCAATGCCACAGCGCTGGAATACCTAGGCCTGCCCTACTGCTGTCTCCTTTGTGAGAGCTGTATGTGCGAGTCCTAACACTCCAAAGCAGCTGCCCTACTGAACTATGTAATACTAGAAAGCTACAGCAGGTATCTTGGATGGCAGCTGGTACAAAACATGCTGGACCAGTCTCTAGGGCAGGAGTGTCAAACTCATTTTCACCAGCCGCCACATCAGCCTTGCGGTTGCCTTCAAAGGGCTGAATGTAATTTTAGGACTGCGCAAATGTAAATACTCCTACATTTATACAGCCCCAAAACTACATTCGGCCCTTTGAAGGCAACCGCGAGGCTGATGTGCCCCCCGGTGAAAATGAGTTTGACACCCCTGCCCTAGGGTGACCTGATACAGACCAGATCCACTCTTTGGGGAGCAGTGAGTTTCGATGACAAACCTCACTCCGCAGGCTCCACCGCAGCTGGACACTGCCTGCAGGAGATAACCAAGAAACTAAATTTCTTCTACAAAGACAGTCACTTGAACATGCTCTTGTATTACGGAGCTCCCTTAATCACCAGCAACATCAAGGCTCTTCCCACCCACCTCCTAGAAGGGAAATGAGAAGCCAAGCCCAGTAGTCTCATCAACCATTCAATTTACCCAAAACATTATGCAACGAGTTTTCTAGGTTTCCTCTTTCTAAGACTGCTAAGGCAATCAAGTCCAGAGACAGGAAAGTGTGCCAAGGACATAAGCCCATTTGCAGAGGCGGAGGGGGGGGGAAACACAACAAAAAAACCACACCAAAACCCCCCAAAAAACAAACCAAAACACACAACAACAAATAAAAAACCTGCATCCCCACACCACCTATACCACTTGCAGCTGGGCAACCCACCACCACAATCCCTTCCTATACATACACTTGTCATCTTAAAATATACTTCAAATACAATCTCCTGACCTTTGCAGAAGTTTCTGCTCGTGGTGCTCGGGAACGATGACACTGCTACACTGAATACTGCTCTAGCAGGCCTTCTCCATTTAAGGTAACAGTAATCCCTAAACCATTGTTGTAATCGCTCAAGTCTTTTGGCAAGGAGAACCTGTGAAAAAATCTGCTTTCAGTTCATCATCTTCCCCCTTGGTTATGCTGCCTTTAATACACATAAGGGAATTCCTCCATTAGCTGGACTCGCTTACGAGCTCATGAGTCCCACTCCATAAATTAATAAAAACAACTACCTAAGTGAAGACATCTTATATGGAAAGATAGAGAAGCCCTGTGCAGTTTCACAGCCCCTATGCAGCTTTTCTTACTTACTCTTCATAAGGTCACCAACAGCCCACAAGCTGGAAAGCCAGTGGATTACGTTCTTTTGCACCAACATTGAAGTTTTAAGGCAAGAGAGATGTCAAACACTACCAACAGGGAGCTGCTACAAGCAGCAGTCCAGAGGCAGCATAACGTGCTCCCTTTTATCTTCACACCAAGCCTGAAGGGCATGCACCAAAAGGCAGCCCAGCACAGCAAAAGCACCATGAGTCAATTAAAGGAGTGGTACATGCCAAAATATATATCCATCCTTGCTGTGCCTATAATCTCCATTTGTATTTACTAAATACACACTTCATGTTTCAAAGACTCACTAGTTGCTTATTTAAATTTTTTCCACATGTTTAAGTTTTTGGTTTCAACCCAGTGCAGGCAAGGAAATAGAAGGGTTTCCACCCTCCAGCTGAAGTTACAGACCAGCTCTGGATTTAAATAACACCGACAATTTCAGCATTGCAAATAGCCCCAACATCCTTCCCAGTCATAATCTGTAAATCAGAACTTAAACACGTTGGTGAATGCTACACACCAAAGCTTCAGCTGTGGACTTGAGTACATTCCCAAACACCTGAAATACATGATCCCAAGGCTATACGTGCTACTTGACTTTTAGCACTTTCTGCTGTGACTACCACCAACATTACCATCTCTTTTCTAGCTTCCTTATTTCTGCCGCACTTGACTGACAACATTTGTCCGCTCCTGACCCACTGGATGGATGTGAAGGCCAATTCCAGATCTGTAGCAGCATGTCTTCACACCACGGGCACAGAACAAACAGCAGTACCAGCTACAGCCCTATCACACACCACACTGATCATACCGAAATACGTAACACAGAGCAAGACAGAAACCTGACAAAGTTCTCTTTTAAATAACTTTCTGCATTTGAATTAGTGTTTCTGACATTTGTTCCAAGCCATAGACAAAGTCACTGCCAGAGTTTAAGACCAGAACTATAGCACCCTGACCAGTTAGTAGGACCGCAAACAAAAACCTTTCTGTTTGAGGTACTTGGCTACATGGTAGAAGCTTCCTCAGACTACAAATTAAGATCTAAATGACTGGCTGCATAAATCAGTTTGTAACCTCCACTGCTTTACCACCCACAGAAATCTCACAGCCTCTGCCTTCAGCTCTTCTACCTCAGGAGAGCGACACAGCAGCCAAGTCCATACTTATCTGACCAGAGCCACACTGTGCCCTCCTCCAGGCTGCAGAGCTTTGGTCTGCACTTCCATCCCTGTCCCTAGAGGAGCAAAGAGGTCCAATATCACCACAGCCACACTCCTAGAGGACGGGGGCAGTGATCCGCCACCTTGCCCAAGCACTACACTGGCCCAGACCCAGAACTAACATGCTCAGGTGAACTGGTAATGGAGCAAAGCAGCTGCTGGGGCCTCAGAGCCTGGAGAGATTAACTGAACAACCTGCTTTCACGCAACAGCTGAGGTTCCTCAGGTAATTTCTTTAGAAATATTTGAGTTGGCTGGCTAGAAAACAAGGAAAACATGCAAGGAAAAAAAAATAAAATAAAACAAAACTGAACTGACTTCTGGAAGCAAACTTAAACCCAGACTGCATTCCACAATAAAGGCATGGACACAGCAAAACAAACAACTTCAGTATTTTGCAGAGCACCATGTACTCAGACCACAAAAAAAAACCCAAACAAACAAAAAAAACCCAAAAACAAACAAAAAAAACACCACACACACAAAAAACCCCAAAAAACACACACACACCAAAAAACAAACAAAAAACCAACACCACAACCAACATGGTCTCTGATAAGCTCATTAAATACTTAACACATACCTCCCCAATAGCAGGTGGTTCACCAGGACCTGATGTTTCCACACAGGTTGAACCACTTGGTGTGGGGAGAGCAGGAGGTCAGTGCTGCTGGGGTCAATGACAGGGGTGCCACCTCTGCGAAGGGCTCAGGCACTGCACAAAGCACCAGCAGGGCTGCAGGGGCTCCCCACGGCACCCCAGCATCACTCGAAAGAAAGCGCTTGAGACAGCATTGGGAGTGCTTTGCTGGCACAAACAGCCACACTTTGTAGAGCGAGGGGAAGTATTTTGGTGTTGAACACTGGGGACAGTGAGGGACCAAAAGTGAAGAATTATACTGATAAAGACCTGAGAGCAGAGATAACAAATAAAACACTGGATCATACTACAGAAGGCCTCCTCCAATTATTCCATATGCATACAAATCTTTAAAAGTTACTTTATTTTAATTATACAAACAGCAAGAGCACCTGTTCCTTTCTTCTGAAAAATATAAACTAAAAGACAGGCAGTGCTTGTAAGCAATCGATGATGCTTCCCTCAATTTACGCTACTTCCCGCTGTTCTAATGTACACTGCCAGCGTTGTTATGGCTATCCAGGGAAACAGATGTCATTTGTAACTACAATTACTGCAATTATCCAGTGATATGAAACACTCGACAATTTCATGAACAGTGAAAACTGAGACACAAAGAACGAAGGGGATTAAACTGAAGAAAGCTATAGTGAAAGATGCCATGAGCCATAGACAAGCTAAACCCTTTGGAAATCCATACAAAAGTTGAACAGTTCTTTTATTTGTCCCTGAAAAACTAGCACTACATATAATATTGATATTTATGATGAAGTACATACATAATCAAAACTGAATGGTCCTGTTAAAGAAGACAATCACAACAGAGAACGCAAAGTTCTTTAACAACCCATTGCAGCCCCAGAGTGCATCCATTAGATTATCACTCAACACACAATTCAAAGACAAGAAATGCAAATCGTACATTCTGAATAAGATACAGTAGCTTACGAAAGTAAACATCTGACTTGGTTACGTATAGGTAAGTCTTCTCCTTTTTTAAAGCAATGCATGGATTGTCAAGAGCTTGTGCTTGGTCTGGAAACACTAAACAAAGCATGAGTTAGTGCTTATACACGGCCACATTTTCTTCTCTCCCTCTCCACTCCCTGTCCTTCCATATACAGTGATCACTGAACAAGCACATCAGAAAAAGAAAACTATTAGGAAACCTGTGTTCAGTGCATGGGCATATTTATTCCACACAGCCAAATACAACACAGCTCTTTTCTTCATGGGCTTTGTTGTGGTCACTACCCAAGGTACCTAAAAGCGAAACTCACTCTTTCCCTCACAGGTGTTGGGAAACACGCATTGGGATGGTGGGAGCAAGGGAGAAGGGGTACAGAAGGTAAAATGGCTTTAATCTAAAGACTAATACACATCTCTGAATTCTGTCTGTGCACCTTTAATACTGATATTTCATAAACGAGCACTAACTTCATATCCATAAACACACGTGTGCCCAATGATGTTTCTCTAGATACCCATACACTGGGAAATTCCATAGATTTCATCCACAGTTCAGCAGGACTGACTTGTCAGGGATTTAAGAGCCACATGGGTTTTGGAGCATCAACTCATTGTGCAGGTCACACAGTGGACTAAGATTCAGGAAGATGAAAGACCGAAACCAAACCAACTTTTGTGCTCTGAAAGGGAACATCCATCAGGTCTTTATACCTTTCAACACTCCTGTAACAGAAATCTGGCAAGTTTTTAACTGCTAAACAGATAATTACAAAATTCTGTGGAAAAAAAAAAATAAGAAACCACGCAGAGACATCAGATTTGTGTGGAAAAATGAAAGCGTGACTTTGAAATGTACCTAAGGCAGCCTCTCTGTGCATGTTCAAGCCGTAGAGGTTTAAAGAATAAACTATTACAACTACTTCAATGGAAAACATTACATGCCTGTTTGCTAACATCCTGCCAAGCTTAAACATACTGTTAGGGGAGCTCTTACAAACTGAATTATGGACAGAGTGGGTACGGGTTACATGCCTAAAACAGGAATACTGAGTAGGTTTCTTTTAATATATATTTTGAATTTAATGAGAACATCTTTTAAAATACTATCTTCCTTAAAACCAGCAGATTGATATTTAAAAAACAAACAAACAAAAAAAAAAACCCACAAAAAACAAACCAACCACCTTTCCCATTTTGAACTCAAACTGAACCTGCACTGCACTCACATCTTCTCACAGGCACCAGCTTGCAGCTCTCCACACTGCACATCACCTCAGTATCAGCAGCTCACCAACCTGGGAACATTTGTCTCCGACTTATAATTCTCAACTTTCTCAAAATCAAACCACACCAAACACCACGCATTAAACTTCGGCCTCCTGATTGCTTCCTGGTGATGCGGTCTTCATTACTCAATATCAGAGAACGTTACCTTCACCTTTGTAATGCCTTGAATTAATGCCTTCTAATGCCAGTAAGCACCTACAAAGTTCTTTGAAGGCAGCTACGCAATTTCTCAAGTCGAAACATGTCTGACTACAAAATGTACTCTATACTGCAAGCACAGATGAGTCTAGATTTCATTTCATTTCATTTTTGCTTCACAGTAAATGTGTGCAAGAACTGTGAACAAACCAAGTACTTAATCTTCCAGATCTTGGCCGCTTGAAATGCAAGGAATGTTTAAAATATGAGCTACATACTATCTTTTCATCCAGTAAATTTTATCAGGTCCAGAGTTTTCAACATAGCAGCTCACACAAGCTCTTCAGGATAAACTCACTTTTTACCTCAATAAGCCCATGATAGTCTTTTAAAAAGTGCATATCTGAGCTTAAGATATGTATATAACTGGATACTGGGGAATAGAGCTGTAAGTGAAAAGAAAGTAAGGTTACTCAAAAAAATCCCCTGGTGGGGCAGAAGTTACTGGAATACCTTTTCTCATACACATGAAATGATTAGAACACCTCAAGATATGTGGTGTAATGTAAGAGCTTCTGATCTACAAATAAAAGTACAGTAATACGGTAAGACTCACAATCAATCAAAATATCTCTTCAGTAACTTAAACCTCACTGAACCACAGTCAGCAACAGACTTCAGGTTAGGGGCTATGAGAACACTCATGTTTAAGGCATTTACAGTCTGTTAAGAAGCCACCTCACAACTCCTTGAAGAACATACCAGAAGATCTGAAACAGACTGGAAAAGTTAATTCCATGGCAAAAAAAGCTCTTGAGGAGAGTGTAGGTATTAGTGTCAAATCAGAATCTTTACCACAGGTTCGTATTGCGAACAAATTGCTTGTTAATTAGACTTTTCAGATTGTTTAGCCCAGTTACCGACATTTGGACCCACACAAATATATTAATGCAGCAAGTAGCTTTTCTAGCTCAAACAAGCCAGTAAAACAAAGCCTCACTTCAACAACTCTAGCACATTTCAGTAATATTGCCTTCTACTTCACATTTTAAGTACCTGAAAATGTTTGAGTCCTGGGACTCCACAGCAAGATAAGGTCAAAAATCTCTCAAGTTAATTCCTTTCTTATTCTGAAGGCAATAAGATCTGGTTCAGGTAGTAAAAGCCTTTTCCTACTATTATATTTCAGTTCTTTGCAATGGCAGGCACCATCATCAGTTGTGTAGGTTTGTCATAGCGTGGAAACAGATGTGGACTTGGACCACAGTTCCGCAAGATCCAGGTAGAAAGACTAAAGAAGGTAAGTTCTCCAGGTTTCTCCTCTTAAAACATTTAACACAGAGATACAGCCAGATTAATTAGTCCATTAAACCCAGAACCTACCGTTTTCTAGAATGATTCAAGTTAGGATTACCTATTTGTAGGACAGCATTTCACAACACAACTGAACTACAATAGCAGCTTCCTGTGGGTGGAAGAGGGAGGTTTCATCATCTCCACTCCACATCTTGTCTGTAGCACTATCAGGGGACCAGAAATTTCAAATTGCTAATTAAAACTTTAAAAAACTCCCCCACCCAAATACTAGTCAACTGCAAATACTTTTAAATGTCCAGACACCTCAGGAAAGCTCATAGCATATCACTAAAAGATGCCTTTCCCCCTCAACTCATACATATTTTACACAACGTCTTTATATATATATATATGTGTCAAACAAGGGCTGAACCAAAAGAGCAAAAGCTTCTACAAGTTTGAAAAGAGACACAAAAATCATTAGCAAATATGTAATTAAAAGTTAAGATGACTTCCAGAGCCAGTAACATACCTCATTTATACTATGAGATCACTGTAGCCATAGACAGCAGTACACTAGTTCCTGTCCTATATTTTTTTCTATTATCACAATTAATCCCATGGAATTTTGGAGCACCAGCCTGGACAATATCCAACACAAAAACATTGAGTTTCATTAGTGAAGTCTGGAATACTTCATTTTTCAAAGAGGTATTGACTGACCATTAGAAGCTAATTATTTAGGGAAAAGCTATAAAACAGCACTTATATCTATTAAGAACTATTGTGTTAGAAGATAAACACAGTTCTAATAGCTTTATTTTCCCAAATTACATATTTATTTAACTCCAACCTTTTGGCCTGAGACTAGACTGTCTAGACTCATTTTGCAAACTACAATGACCATAATCTTTAAATTTTGAAAGTGCCATAACCAGAAGCACCAGGAACACAGGAATGGCAGCTGTGTGGCCATATATTTTCATTAGCAAGGATAATTATTGCTAGCCTTTCCCCAAACCCTCATCCCAGCTAAGTAAAATACGCAAAGCAGTTCTCTTGAAGTAATGACAATTTCAAACTACAACGGAAGAACTGGTTGCCTACCTATGAAATAACGGCAAAATCAATTCAAATTAAAACACGCTAGGCAACTTTGCTTTAGAAAAACGGTATCTGAACAGCTTGCAGAGATCAAGCTATTGACATAAGTTCACGCTGTAAAAAGCTATAGTGGTAATAACACTAAGTACACGCTTTTAACATGGCAGGTTCTCTCCTGGCATCACAACAGCCCCGGCCACAGGAGGCCAGGCTGAGGGACCCGAGGCGCGCCAGCCCCCACTCGGCAGTGGGGACCACCCGCCGTGCCCCAACGCCAGCTATTTCTGCACATCCGTACAGCTCACCACACCGTATTCGAAGATGAAAACGTGCTTTCTGCCTCCCAAAACCATTTCTCAGAAGTTTGTGGCTAAGCAGTAACACCTCAGATAAAGGGAGAATTTGTACTGGCCAAAAAGTGTTTTTTCCCCCCTTCGCCCCGTGACCTGTAATTTCAGATTCAGCAGCAGGGACCTGTAAGGAGAACTGAGCACCTACAAGGCAGTCACTCCCCAGCCCAACAGTAACCTCCGTACCCTTAATGTCCCCTCTGTGAAAAGATATTTGAGAAACTGACATTTCAACATCAGCTTTTTAACCCAGACACATTGATAATTACTCATAACCTTAGTGTGGGATTTAGAGCCAAACAACAAAAAGCACAGGAGGGTTTTTTTTGCCTTGCCGCTAACTTAAGGTGTCAGGTTAACCTGCATTGTTGTGAGAGTGGGAAGAAATGAAGGGGATCTCTTCCTCAGTACAGCAAACTGTTTAAACCTTTTCACACTAGGGACAGTGTGTTCAGATCTTCCTGGCACACAAGCAGTGCCTTTGTTTTGTTTGACAGATCTGATCCTGACCGAGGGGAAGGGAAATAAAAAACCAAATAAATAAACAACAAAAAAAAAAACAAACCTGGACCTGGTCATTGTCAACCAAACTTCACAGAGCAATGTGGTAAATTACTCCACCCTTGAAGCAAGACAGAGAAATCCACCCCATCTCAGCGAAGACCCAACACAGATTTCAGTGATGCAGCCTGACCCGAAATCACAGAGGCGTGATGTCTTTCGGAAAGCACGAGTATTTTAAACAGAGGCTAGTCTCACACGCGTAGGCACTACTGCTTCACAAGTAGTGGTTCAAACTAATACCGCTGTTTTCAAAAACTCCAGGTTTCTGTAAGAACAAATGATTATAAATCCACTATATACGGAGTTCAAAGAACCTGACGAGTGGACTTGTGTAAATGAAACGAAGCTTCAGCTGGACAAACCGCTTTGAAAAAAAAAAAACACGAAACAATAGAGTATTTTCCATCACAGATACTGGCAGAACACAATGCTTTTACTTCCAGCCTAATCGGTGCCTGCAGAGAAGTTAAATGTTAATGTCCTTGGAGAATGTCTTCGTAATCTTACTACCACGAGCAGCAGATTCCAAGATCAAAGGTTATTACTGCTTCACATGTGACAACAGTGTAATTCAGACTGGTTTTCTCCTCAAGTGGTAAGTGGCAGTACAGTAGGATTATTTACAATAGGAAATGGAGCATTTCGTTTCTGACCTTTCAGAAGCAAAGCCATATGTATTGAAACTTTTTTACATTAGAAACGTTACCTTAAGTTCCTTGAATTACAAGAGATAACAGAAAAAAAAATCCTAAATAGAAGAAAAAACAACAAGCAAAAAACCCTAAACCAGATTCCTGGTTGGGAGGGTTTAAGAAATTACTGTTCCACGTCTTGTGTCAGTGTCCCACAAGCCAACCCAAACACACTGTCCTGCAGCAGCTCCAGCCCTCGTGTTTTATTTCTTTTTGAGGTCTGTGCTACACTTACATCCATACCTCAGTGGCACAAAGTTGCTCAGAATCAGTGAATAAACTCAAACTAGCAAATTTGCAGACTAACGTCTGAAGTTTATGTACAGCCTAACATTTTCTGTGAGCTTTACCCTGAGTCCATTCTTGCTTACGCTCAGCTCAAGAGTATCAAATTGGGTAATCACTTATTTCACCCAAATTATTTTTACAGTGTGCATTTAGTCGAATCGGTGTCAGGATTACAGTACAAGCAAAACAGGAACGTTTACTAAGGAGGCTGACAGAAGCAAGTTAAGCGGTGTTCTCCTCCTAGTTAAGGAAGACTTTAAGAGCACAACATGATTGATACTGTTGCAACTTACATATGGGGAAATGTGTACAGACCCCAATTCCAGGAACCAGAATTCTCAAGTGTTTTTACGGTTGCTAATCCTGACATGTGAGCAAGATTTCATAGTGCAGAACTGGTTACAAGCAAGATTTCATTGCACAGAACCGGTTACAACCACTGTCTTGCTAAAACTAGCTTGGAAGCTGATCTACAGGGAAAAGGAAGATGCTTACAGCCCAGTAAGCACAATTCAAATGCTCTTAAGCAGTGCCAGAATTTTCACTTTCAGCAACTTTAGATTCTGAAGTCACGAGAGTGTCAAATGGAAACATGCTTATCTTCTCAAATCTTATTAAAAATGCTTTTACCTTCAGTATTCAGTCTACATATTTAAGCAAGCATCAATTTCCATCTATAAAAAGCAAATTTACCAGCAAAACATTTGCTTATACTAAAACCAACCACAGTGTTTCTTCCCCTTGGTCTCCACACCTGCAGGTGTAGTACCACTCTTAGTCAGCATCACCCCAAATCACAGGGCAGGGAAACACACCGGAAACTCAGAGAGAGCTTATTTTTTGCTTGGAATTATCATACACACCACATGGAATAGAAAAAGATAGTGATAACCAGCATTACTTAACATCTATAGCATTAACAATGTTAGATGAATATTTCACATGACCTACAAGCTAGAGGACCTAAGCAGTTAGGTGTTAATCCTTTTATATTTTTAGAGAATTTATTATCTTAATAGCATGGACTGTTTTACCTCAGTGAGAACATAATACCTCCAAACCAACTGCTGTTATAACAAAGGCAAAAAAAAGAAATTAACATATCCCCTGTAAGGCACCAGCCTCATTCAGTGAACAAACCCCAGCGACACAGTGTGCTAAAGATGAGCGTTAGCAGACTTGTTCTTATTTTAAGATCGGCTTCACGCTACGCGATGCCACAAACTACAGCTTTATGTGCAGTTACCTACTTTCACATTACAAAAAGCCACATCTATTACGAACCACATCAAGAAACTGCAAGCAAACATTCAGCTGAGGTGCTACATAACCAAACACTACACATAGGCAACAAATGTTTGGGTTTTTTCTTCAGTGTTGCCATTTATGGTAGCAGTACAGAAGGCAAATGAAAGATTGGAGCAGTTTTACACTGAGCAGCATCACTTCCCATGGTGGAACTGATTCTAAGCAACAGATTAAAAAAAACATTATTTGCATTCAACACTCCATTCACAGATGATCCCTTGTTGTTTAGGGAATTCACAGTTCGGGCCAGAAGCATTTGCTAGAGTCAAGTAGACCTTAGGATGACTGCAAAGCGAGGTTTAGTGTTATTCTTCTCTAACATCCTGTTTAGCACCGTGTTAGAGCTGGTTCTAGACTAGTTCTGTACCCAGAGTTTGTGAGTGAGGTTTCTCCAAGGGGAAGGAGAGCTTAAAGATCAAGCTGAGAGCAAACGCTATAGACAGTCTCATTGAGAAGCACACAGATTGCTAAAAGGAAACAGCGCTTTATGTCTTTGAAGAGCTGGATGCAAAACCCGAGCTCTCCAGTGAAGAGTTTCTCTCACGGAACTACGGGTGTTACCATTCGTTGTTTGAAGCCCAAGTACTCCAAATGTTAACCTGGACACAAGCCGTGATAGCACAGCACTGAGACAGCCATCCTCCATTCTTGGTTCTGTCATCTAAAGCTGTAAACACAGCTTTGCTCAAGTAATTGGCTCGCAAGTGAATACTGCAAAGCGGGCTTTAGCAGCAAAGTGCTCTTCTTCCAGTATAGCAGCAGACTCTGGAGACTATTAAAGGAATCTACAGAACTGAAGACTGTTGAGAGAACACAAACCCTCATCAGATCCAGAAATGCTCATCCTCCTTTTGGCACTCTTCCCTTGCTCTTTACCTGACCCTCGCATTAAAACCTCGGGGGAACCACCTGCGCTGCACAGACACAAACCTTTCAAAGAGCGTATTTCCAGCATTGTCCCCTCTGGTGCCCCAAAGCTCAGCTGACTCCCCCAACCCAAAGGTCCTTCCTTTCTGTTGATGGTGGCTTCTGCCCCATCCCAGCTAGAAGACAGCAGGATCACTGTCAGTTTACCCACAGCAGATCATAGCTCAATTCAGCGAAACAAAATATTTTTCTCCTCATCCTTTTGCAACATTGTAACTTTCTGTGCTTGTTTAAACACATTTGAGCCCAGTTTTGTTGCCATTTTTTATTAAACAGAGCACAGACAGTCCTTCAGAGTCACCCACAAATCTCTACACAGAACTTCAAGTACAGCTCTTTACCAAATTTCACTTGAAGAGATTCAATTGTTGTCTCCCTCTCCTCCCATTTCAAATAAAACACAATCTTGTATTTTAGCAGACTTTCAAGTTTTAAAGGAAAATAAGGTGTGAGCACCAGTAAAAATTTTAAGGATTTGTGATTCTGCTACACCATACCCATTGTGACCAGTTCACCATCCCATCCTCAAGACTGGCAGGTTTCTGGATTTTTAGACTCGTTAAAGGTACGAGCTTAAAAACTAAGGGTTCAAATTCAGATACACTTCAGTTTAGTAACAGCATAGAGCCAAGACTTGCTCTGGGGGGTTTCCAGCAAGGGGAATTCCCTTCTGTCCCACATGCTCTCATTCTTACAAAGAATTTACATAAATTCTCAAATAAACTTGTTTTCTAAACTTAGGAGCTGCCCTCAGCCTGCACAGAGCAGCCAGATCACATGAGTTACTTCATTTGCATTAGAGGATACATGCTGACTTCTCTATACGATATTCCTTTACAGACACCATTTGAGGAGAAAACCACCACTATCTGGAAAACACAGGTGCACATCATATGAACAGAGATCATGAAAAGCATCAGTAAACATATTATCTAAACCATATACAAGGTATGATCAAAGCGAGGAAGGACAAGGGCTGATGAAAAATAACTCAGCCATGCCAGCCATATTTGTTCCACCACATGTGGCTACCTCTCTCTGATTTTACAATTACTGACTTGTAACAAATCTCCAATGAAGTAAGCTACCGTCTTCAGGACAGGTTCTGCGAACAGCCACTGCCACAAAAGCAACGCACTAATTTCTTCGTTACTAAGTATCTTGCCTGTAAAAATAAGATACTTATATCAATATTCTCAAAGCACATAGCAAGCTCAGAAAAGAGGATACTAGTATGAATCAAAGAGCACAGAAAGTATTAGATTTCTACACAGGCTACTAGCGACTTACAAGGAAGATCCTTTTTGTTTATCATCTTCACATGACAAATTAAAGTTACGCTATCAAATACCATAATTGGCTACACTACACTAGCGTAGTCTTTCAGCTTGGCAGGTCCCATAAGATTTTGCAGGAGGAAAGCTGTTTCACCCCAGAAACTTAACCTTGCTCTTCCCAGCTGCCTTTCAGGCTCCTCCAAAGCAACCCAGCCATTCCACACCTCATTCCTGGAGGCCATAACCCAAGTGGAGGCCGATGCTGCGGCGCAGAAGGCGCAAAAACAGCAGAATTAGCAACCCCATGCACCGTGCAAGGAGGGAAAAAAGGGCAACCCAGGAGTTTCTGTATCATGAGATAGAGCAATTATAAAAATCCCCAAACAAAAAACATTAGAAACAAACCAAATTCAAGTTCTCCTCTCTCCAAGCAAGTTCACATTGATGGAAACTGAGCCGCTAATAAACACGTTATCTGAGCCCAGCTCATAACATGTACAGAAGTGAAGGACTCATACCAAACTAGCCAAACCCACTGCATGCCGCTGCCCTCCTGTACCGTAACTGGTCATACATCTAGTGGGGAAGACACCTTAACACATCTTGTCCTGAACAACACACTCCATCACCTAAAAGCACTCGTTTTCATTAATAAAATCATCAATACAGTAACTTCTAAATTCAAACTGTAATGTGCAATATTCCTCCCTGGTCTGACAGGCACACACAATAAAGTACGGCTTTAAGTAAGTAGAGAACATTATTATTATTTGATTGCTTTATTGAGCAAAGAACTTACGCAAATACGTTGTTTAAAGGTACAGAGAGGCGGCAGTACAGCTAACGCCATCTTAAAATGTGTCAGTGGTGTGCAGAGACCTTCCATTTGTTTACTTTCAGAAGAAGGTTTTAGAATGCATGGGGTTTGATCAGAGGGTTTTTTGGGGGTTATTTTTTGTTGTTGTTGCTGCTATTTCCGCTCCCATATTCTACCGAGTAGTGATCTTGTGGTAAAGGCATTCAGTGAAGAAAAAAACAGAGCGTGGAATGCACAGGCAGCCAGCCTTCTGCACCAAAACCACACAAAAACACTGCAGTTTCTCTCATTTTTTTTTCAGATTAGAAACAGGTTCTTCAACTTCATCGTACTTGGAATAATGGACTATTCAGCGTTGTTCGTATTTCCAGTAATCACAGGTGAAGCCTCTGGACAGGCAGTACATCAGGTGGACAAGCAGAAACCCTTCAGAAGACCTTATCTTCTTCCTGGTTAACTCGTACAGAGCCAAGTGTGAACACAACCTCTGAGGGCAGCGTTAGCACCACGCAGCTCTGCCAGCTTTCCACACGCAGCAAAGCTCATGTTATTTACAAGGGCAGGGTGAATGCTACCAATTAAAAGGCAAGTAGTTTCTCTTCTGAGCTTTCTTCCAGCATCAGAAAGTATTTTAATTCAGATCATAAGCCTTCTAGACTCATTTCCTGGGCATATGTTAAAAGCAACCTTTCCTAATGACCGAAACTCAAAGCTGATTAGATGGGCCATGTGCATCACGGACTTGTTGGACAGAATCAAGACCACACTGATGTGCTGGTTTAGGGTTGGTTTTTTTGGTTGGTTGGTTTCTTGTTTTGTTTTTGGCTGTTTTTCATTTGTTTGTGTTTTTTTATAGAAAGAAAGCAGAGTTACAAAGTCCTCTACAAATATATTTTGGCAAGGATACCCTATGAGCTTCAGGTTTAGGAATGATTGTCAGATCCTGAAGATACGACACAAAACCAAATCTAGAGATATTTTTCGACAAATCGCTACGGTAGCCCACTGCTCGGACAGCAAGCTGCCACAGGTTTGCAAAAACACACTTTTCAAAGCGCTAGTGTGGAAGCTGACAGAAAGTCAGTGCTCCAGCTTGGAGATGCTCAGTCAGCAACAGCAGAACTAGGACACAGACAGGGTTTTGCCTCGGAGAAACAAGCACCGAGGCCCTTTCACTAACCACATTTAATGTATTTCCTATACTTAGGAGAGATCAGCGGTGTAATCTATTCAAGGAAGAAATTACAGAAAGATGATAAATGCCTAGCTGAACAGTGTCAGGCAATCACATTAGTATCTCCTAAGATCTACTAGTGCTGGGGAAAAGCAAAGACATTCTCACATTTCTCAGGCTACTCAACTAGCACGGAGGTAACCGTTTACAAAACAGCTAAAACAGAGGCAGTGCAGTAGATTTTTTTAAGTTTTAACAAACTGTTCAGCTGTTACAAAACTCAGCCTCAATTATCTAGTCTGAAGCAAGCGGCTGCAGCTTAAAATATTCATCTTCTGCAATCACCCCGAACAAATTCTTCCAGATCACCACTTTCCCCTCACGCAGGGAGGCAGAGAGCGCCTTTTTCAGGAGATCACATCAAGAGACGCAGGGCTTTTATTTTCTTCACAATATTTGCAAACCGAAGAAATGCACAGAACGCAGAATTCCAAGGCGCAATTCTATAATAGGCCTTGAGCTAGAAAAATCCTAAACTGTTAAACCTCGAGTAAAATCCCTAACTCAGCAGGGTTTTAAGACCCCAGGTCACAATTCCTCTGAACAGACATCCAAGTCAGCACAGATCAGATTATTTTCAAATTCTGCTCGAAGTGGATTCTATTATTGGTTTCCTTTTTTGGGAGAAGACTTCTGGTGTGTCAGTTGAAATATTCAAGTCCTCCCACAAAACAAGTCAAAGCAGCTATGGAGGAGGGGAAGCCACTATTAAAAATGTGTGGAATGTAACCTACTTGGAAGAAGGCAGATAATACCGGGACAAGGAAGTCGACTACTTCAGATCCGAGGCTCTTCTCCCATACAGTCCCACCAAGATACATACTAGGCAATTTTAAATTTACAAACGTTAGTGAATTTCATCAACCTTTGTAAGACATAACTGAAAACTAGTTTGACAGACAAAAAAAAAATCCCAAATACTTCGGTTATGTGATATATACTATATCCATCCTAAAGGGTGCAAAAACTTCTAGAGAGAAAAATGAAAAAGTGCCTTTAACTACTTCAAAAGCTGAGCTTTGAAGTATCATTTTTAAATTGAGATGTAGGCATCAATATATTTCAGTGCGTCTTTCCAGCAAGAGAGAAACAAAGCAGAAACTCCAAAGAAAATATTTTCTATAGTTAATAGATTTAGGTCACAAACGAAGGAATTGAGAATTTTTTCAGGCTTTAAACACTCTTGTTAAAAGTAAAACACTCAATCTAAAAACGTCTCCTCACACGAAGTAATTCTCTCAGAACTAATACCCGAGGGCATCAAAGAGCTAACCCCACTGACAGGTAATTAAGTTTCAGCCTCAGAGGTCTCCAAGATGACGCACAGGCACCTGCTGTAGCTGGACTCCTCAGAAGACCACAAGGGCTTGAAGGCTCAGAGCTGCCTTGACATTTCCAGCTGAACCTGAAAGAAATCAAACCTCTTGCTCCATTAGCTGATCTGACACAGTCTGAAGTCAGAGAGATTTCAGCTGAACGCCCTCTGATCAGATAACAGGACTCGCTCAGTGCTACACACAGAAGCATCTTGCAAGTCTTCTTGTGTTCGCTCTACACAGTAAGAGCAATCACCCTTAAGTCTCATTCTCCACCCAGAGCTGGAACAGGTTAACTTCCCCCCATCGCACAAGGCTCCACGCAGTTGCACACACGTCCTCTGTGGTTAACCCGCTGCAGAAGCTGCTGCCTGGCCCATCGCCCCCCCTGCACACGGGTCTCAGCTACACAGAACTTCACCTGCGTTTCTGTGATCCTTTCTACAGCACCAGCCCCCATGGCTGAAGCAATGTAACAGAGCAAGTTATGAACTCTGTAACTGCTAAACGGAGAAGCATCTTAAATTATCTCTACTTCTGAAGACCTGTTTTCATGTAACACTTAATGCTAAAATCATGCTCAAGAAGTTACAGTAAGCAGCTCTACTCCCTTCTGATGATTTCAGAGAATGTCTCCAGATGATTAATCTTCCAATAATTCAGGTGTGGAATACAGCTTATATGCTTAGTTATTGCAGCAATCAAACAAGACGAGAGCTTTAAGGTTTTGCACTTTGGCAATTGGGAGTATCACTTGTATAACATAATATTGTTCCCAAAGCTGGAGAAATAGTTAAGCCATACACAAGACCATACAGCAGTTTAGTATACTCTTAGTTTATGGAAAGAGACTTCTGGACTTGAAAATGCTAGAAGAACAAGCATCCGAACCAAAGCTAAGCAGTCAACAGCACTGTTGGTTGGTGACAAAATCTGTTAAGAGCCACCTTTAGAAGTACCAAGGTGGGATATTCAAAGTGGCCCATCCGCTGGATGCCACAGGCAGAATGCTCAGTTTCTAGGAGAAAAAAAGAAAACCAAAAACATGATAAAACACACACACAACTCGTCCCTATAGAGACAGAAATGAGATATATTTCCACAGTTTAAAACTTCTCATTTTAACACTCTCAGGCAGCAAGGCAAGACACCTTTGACTCAACCAATAAAGTTGTTTTACCTTGCTTATGTGCTAAGGATTTCAGCCTCGTGGGTTTACTTTCAAACTTGAGGATCTGGAAACTGTTTCTCATGGCATACAACCCACCAATAAGGTTTTCCAAATTCACTGCAGCACTACAGGAGAGCTGCTGAGCACAGGTTATTGTCCCCACCCACGATATTTTAAGACCCCAAGCAGAGTCTCAATTTGAAAACTCCCAGCAAGATGAGAACCCAGTTCACAGGGAGGAGGGACGAGTTAAAGGGAGGTCAAAGTACGGCAAATCAAAACGATGCAGCACATATATTTGCGTCTTGGAAACAGTCAGGACAGGCGGTCAATATTCAGATGGCTTTGTCTGGAGGCTGGGGGAGGCAGGAAGAAGATGCAAGGACAGTGTTTCTGCAGGACTTTGAAGACAAACAACTAGAAAAAAATCCCAAAACAGTTGAAATCGCAAGACAAAATTAAAATACACTTATAATTGCATTTTTAGTATTGCTGGGTCACACCAAGCGAGAATTCTATTAAATACATCACTGCTACTTATTTTTTTCAGATTAGACTTCTTAGTGCGAACTATTATAGTAGAGGAAAATACTGTATGCACTTACAACAAGGTCTTGTTTCTTAAGTAGTAGAGCTGGTAGCACACACAGAAGTATGTTATCAACAACTACTTTTTACACATTATTATAAAGGACCTTCATAAAAGGAGACACAAACACAGAAATACTATCAGGAAAAGTATTCATAAACCCCCCTACTTCAAACAGGGCACATTACTGTAATCCCATTAACTTTTCTTACATAGAATTAAGCCTAATAGCAGAAGTTTAGCAGATCACTTTCCTACCCAAAGATGCCAGATTTTTCACACAGATTTATTACCAGCATCCTTCCATTTCATGGTCAACTTATCACATAAGCAGCAAAATACTCACATTTGCTTACAGGTTTATAGATTTATATCTCCTTAAATGAGGAATGCTGAAGATGCTCTGTGGTATAAGGTGAGCAAGGTATTTTTGTCAGAAAAACTGAAAATGGTAACTGCAGTGCTTTTGAAATTTCACCTTTTCCTAGAAAATATAACAAACGACCCAACATAGTTTATCACTACAGTTACAGAATACTCAGAACAGGACTGGAAAAATAATTTCCTTGTATGTTTTGGGGAAACTCAAGTTCACTTTCTGGCTTAAAAGACTTGAGGAAAATGCCACAGATAAAAGTTATGAATCTGTACCTAAGGCTACTCTTTTGAGAAATAACCCTTCTCATAGGTCTTCTGCACAAAGATCTTTGCTGAATACTTTGGTTATTAGCGTTACACTAGGTTTTTCTGTGTGAACTGTGGCATTTTTGTGTCAGTGCTAACATCTAGTTAATTATTAATGCACGCTGGTCCTAACAGCTAGTACTTCATGCTATCTTTAATAGCGCCCTTTTGCGTACATTCCTACCATCTGAACTCACTCCTATCTAGGCTCACCAGTTTACTTTCTGGACACGGCCGAGACGCTGGTGCAGGTCTGGTCAAACGAGCACAACTGCCAGATGAAGCTGTTTGCAGAGCGACCCAGACAGGGTAACCGATCCCGGCTAAAAACATTCCCTGGTTATTTTTAACTCTGAGTGCTTGTGGAGTTCCAGTGAACTGGATGGAGTAAATAGCTATAGTGGTAAACTGCTGTGGCAGCGTGGGGACCGTTGAGCATTTTTCCTTACTGGTAGTACCAGCTTATTGAATTAAACCCTCAATTACAGCAAAGCCCTGTTCTTCAGGCTTGAAGAACAAAACCGTTTCCCCAGCCTCGCGCTCCCCTCTGGCTGTGCCTTCCAAAAAGCAAACCGACCATCAACTTGCCCTCACTTCCACAGCCCTCCCGGTTCTGCAGCTGCACCAGGATGCACACACAGCACACACAGCTCTTGCTTTCCACCGTGGTTTTGGGCTCCACACAAGCCTCTGGAAATGCACCCTCTTCTTTCGAGTCCTTTGTGAGCTTTTGCATGATACAAAAAAAAAATAAAAATCACTTAATCAGCCCCCAGGATCTCCACTGTAAGCAGAGCTGACAGCACTGCCCCAGCTGACTGGAGAAGTGCAGTGCAATCCCCCTCAGTCACCCCCCAGCTCAGGCTCCAGGCTCTGGGGACACCTGGGGACAGCCAAGGTGCAAGTCCTCCAGCCTGTCCCTTCCCAGCGGCAGATGATAAGCCCTGACCTCGCTCTAATGACGGGCAGCGCTGCACACGACGCTTGATTAGTCGCAAGATCAAGCACTTCAAACGCGAATACGTGACCTTCTTTAACTTCGCCGTGAACAGCTCGTGCACTGCGTTCCAGGCAGCCCTCTTAGAAGCAACTAGTAGGAGCAAGCAACCCATAAAAAGAAAAAAAAAAAAGTAACTTTAATGTCACGGAAGTTCCGTCTGGAAGCGGTGCTGCGTATCAGGCAGTTTACACACTGGGATACGACTAGCTGCAGTATACACATGGTGTGCCCTGGTCAGAGAATAAGTAAGAAAAGGCAAAACAAACAGATTAGGTAAACATCCTTTTTGTCTGCTATCTACTTCAAGTAATTAAGTCACGAAGAGAGGAAAATTATTTTCTTCCAAATTATCTGTTCCCACAGAGCGCCTTACAGGCTATCCCGGACCCAAGCTGCAACCACACTTAAGCTGTGAGAACACAGACACAGCAAAGGACACAAGGTAAAAAAAGAGCTGAGAAAAAAATTGCTCACAATCACAGAGCACATCTATCTTAGCAAAGAAAGGTGGAATCCAAGACAAATACGTAAGGCCTCACTCACTGCCCGGATAGAAATAATTCACCTGGGATTCAACTCAACACTAAATTTGTAGTAAGAGGCCACTGCTGCTATCTGTTAGCATTTCAAAACAAAACTCCAGTAACTTTGTAAGGCAAACCATTTGCCAGGCCAATATTGCCTACCGGTATTATTTATAATCAAGCTTCTCAATCTGGATCCCATTAAGTCTACCTTTTTCAGCAAGAATTTGTCTTGGTTGATCAAAGTTACACCCAGAAATCTTTGAATACGTTTTATGCAAAGCAACAGGGAAAAGTCAAAAAAAAGGAAAAAAAAAAAAAAGAGAAGAGCATTACAGGTGTGATCTCGGTTTTAATGCTGGTTTTACACACTTCTTGAAATAGAACATATTTATAGTAATTGCTGCATTTACCTGGATGTCACATTTTCCCTTAACTGTGCTTACGACCATAACTGAATACAAGACCAAACGAGCACAGTTAAGTCACCTGAATCGTCAGAATCAATGGAGAAATTATCTACTTGTGTCACACCAGTCTAGACCCGAAGAGTGACTCATTAAGGAAGGTTTGCAAAAAACCCTAGCTTCCTACCCGCTCGCCAGAAGCCTGCTCCGTTTCACCTCACGAAGCTGGTGTTTATCTTCAGGCACGTGAAGGAGCTCAGGCACATTTTCAGCGCCGGTAACACTTTCGGTAAACGCGGACAGGTTGCATAAGGTATACAAACACGAGCCATGCATGTCCTTCAAAACTCTCTCAATATAAGGGTTCTACTTATAAGAGCCACCCTCTACCAGCACTACTGAATACTGGAATTTGTGCCCCGGCCAAAAACCAGGAGCAGAAGCCTCTCCCCCGAGCACAGGCAGGAGGAACAGGGCTGCGGGCCAGCGGCTGCCGATTCATCCCAAGAGTGCAAAGGACACGGCGGGCAGCAATCCGGGAGGCTGCGCCAGAACCCCGTGTGCAAGTGACGGGAGGAGACAACCTGATAACCAAAAGGTACGTCAATATTTACTTGCTATATAAGCAACCGCTGCTAGGGGTTAACACACGGAAAGGTGCTTTCCGACTGCAGCGCGGTTTTAGTTATCCCAAAGGAATTTCACTTTGGGAAAGGACTGGAAATTCCTCAAAACTGGAATGAGCAGCACCTCAAAGTTTAAGCACTATCCAAATTCATGCCAGCTTTTCAATTCTACCCTATCCGTACGTTAACACGCAGCAGCCCTGCTGGCAAAGTTACAATGCATATACCATTGCAAGCTACACCAGAACACCAACATGCAAACCAGCGCTTCCTTCTTGCCTGCAAATCAAGCCTCAAGTCATCGACTACATTTCCCAGGTTGTAGATCTACAATTAACCAGAGCGAGACAAATCTTTTGTTTGGTAGCGGTGCTCTGGGAAGCAAGGGGCCGAGCAGCTCAAGTTTCACAAGAAGCGCAACAAGCAGCCCTTATTATTCCAGGTGACTGCATCACAAGTGCTTTGTTTTGATTCGGATTTTTATTTCCCACCTTTAACCTCAACAGACGCCAACAATCAGTCGCTCGCTCTCCTAAATTGCATTTTGTCACCTTGCGTTACACTGCACTACTTACTGTAAGAAGGCCCCACGCTTTATCAAAATGTAAGCATACCAGTCCTAGCGTAGCCCTGCATGAATCTGCAGCCTGGAATTCATGGCATTTTATCCCCTTGATTTTCTTATGCGCTTACTTGAAGAACTTTTTTTTTGGACGGTTAGTCAGAATACCTCGAAACCGCCGAGGGGTTTGCACAACCCCCAAGTCTAGCTGTGGTCCATCGGGGTCTGTCAAACACCCAGCACGCCGGCTCCAACACCAGCTGCGTTCTCAGTTGTTGCTTTTCAATCTGCTTTACTACTCTGTTTTAGAGTAGTCAACAAATCTACATCCAACTCCATTTACTCACTAGTTAGCAGAACAGTAAGCTCAGCTCCAATTAGAACTTGTTACAGACAGTTTAAGAGTAGCAGGAAAAAAATAGTTCATTTTACAAATTGGGCAGTAAGAATTAAGCTTGTAAATATAGCATTAAATCAGTAAACAAAAAAAAAATACACACACACTGGACCCCTAAATATATTTTATATTACATTAAGCGTTTTAGCAGTCTCAGACATGTTCCTGCATTACCATAGTTAACATTAAGCTGATTGACAAACAAATCTCAACTCAGCCACACTGAATTACATCAATTTCATCAGTCAATATCATCTTAAGGTTCTAGTGACATTTACTAACTAATACACTCTTGTAAGTCACCAAAGTCTGCGTGTGCAAAAACAGACATGTCACTGTCACAAAACAAAAGCTATAGTTTTATGAAGAGGTAAACCAGTCTGACAAATAATTTTAACAATTCTGATCAGAAGCATCCACTGTTTAGTGCAGCAAATTCGAAAGAATAAAACATTAGTGGCTTTCTTGCTGTCTACTGCTAAAACTAGCTATACATTGTTCAGTTTAACAAGGGAAAAAAAAAAAGCATGAAGTAAATGGCAACTGCAGGATGAAAAAAATGCAGAGGGTGATTAGGTATTTGCTAGGCTGTGTTCCCTTTGAGCAAGGAAACCTGAACATTACAAAGGGCTGAGTTAGAAGGGAATGTGGGGTATTTTGTGACAGACCTCTGCATGACAGCTGGAGAAAAGCTATTGTGGCAACAGCTGTGTGCTCTGCACAGCTCACGCTCCCAAATGCCTCCGCCCGCAAAGAGCCCAGTTAACTGGCTGCAATGCGCTTTAAAAGTTTTCTGCCTCTTGGGATGTGAGCATGATGGATTATTTGTGTATGTTTTAAATAAGAGAAGGAATGCTAAGTCCTACCACTTACAGTTTTACAGAACGCCGTGGTGTAACGCTGAGCTGTTACTCACCGCTGCTTTCCTAGAGTTTATAGCTGCAACAGACCCCATCAACTCTCCTCTACAATTAAAATGTCTTCGCTTCCTGTCTTAACAGGGCACAGACTCGACAGCAGTAAATTCATATATCATATCCTGATTTAAAGGAAATGATTTGGTATTTCCAGGATGAAATCCTGGCCCACCAACAGCAATATCGAGCTGTGTTTATCTCCCCAGAGGAAGAATTTTGAGGAACACACCTAACCACTGAAAGCTTTGATCTGCTCGTCTGTACTCTAAAGGTACTCCAAGTTGTTAGATGTACTCCTGCAAAGTGAACCCAGGATCACAAGCAACTATAGGCAAGCGACCAGTCGCATCTCATGTCCTGTTCCTGCTGCACTGCACTAGTTAGCGCAACGATGCTGAACCCAGGACGTGAAAGAGCTTTCATTGTACGGCACGGATTTGCTCACTCAGCCCCCTTACAAAAACATTGTTGTTTCAGCTCAAACTGAGGCACAACAACCTTCAGGAACCGATACTCTCACACAGGACAGCGTGCACAGGAGCACTTTACGCGCTGATCGCTGCCATAATAAGAGTCCAAGCTCAGCTGTTACTACTGTTTTAAGAACAAATACTACCTGTTTCCCCACCAACACCTAAAACAAGGCTGGGAAGGATGCACTGTGCACAAACCCCAGAGACCTGGCAAAAGAAAGAAGATGAATTGGTTCTTCCTACGTCTTCTTTTCCTCTTGTTTTCATTTATTTTATCTGACGTGACGGAGCAGTTTTCCCATTTTCAAATATGAATCCTCCTTAGTCTTTCAAAGATGCAACATAAATCGCAGCACATGGTTTCCCACGATATCCTATCACCACAAGAGTCTCGTTTACTGGAAAATAATCAACAGCACTGAAGGAGAAGCAAGAGTAACTATACCCAAGTGCTGATTTACTAAAAGTTAAATACAGGATTATATGAAAGCAAGACCAAGTGTGGAAAAATTTGCTAGTATCACTAGGAAGAAACTTTCGTTTTTAAGCTTCAAAACTGAGTTGTTGACAACTGTATTTCAAATACAAGCCATAAAGAAGCAAAAACACCTTTAAATCCTTCACTGACATCAAGATTTGTCACGTGGCAGTAGTAAAGGCAGCTACAAGTTTGTCACTTAATCCCAAGAAATTCCAAAAATGAAGCATGTGACTTGTTTGTAATCAATTTTAAAATTATTTGGAGCAGTTTCTACCCAGTCTTAAAAGACAAACAACATACTTGGCAATACACTTGCCAAACAGAAACTACAGAAGTGGTTGCATCGCACACACTTGATATCATCATAAACTTTAAGAGCTCAGGAAGATACTGTGGTATATAAGTTATACACCAAGCCTCATCTCTTATCGTCTGTACCTACACAGCAAGCAAAACAAAACTCTTCTCTAAGACAACTGAGGTTCTGCTCAGGTCTTTACTTCCCAGCTATTTCTCTCTCTCTTTTTTTTTTCCCAGAGGTTGAATTCATCACTTGGTGATGGCATGATTTTCTCTCAAGATAAAGCAGTCGAAAGGGCAAAAATACGTAGATAACTTAATACAATCTGACAATAACTTGTTTTGAAGAATTCACCCTCAACATGTCAGCTTCACGCTACAGTGCTGTTCCCTCACCACTCTTTCAAAGTGAACTGTTTATTTTTCTGCTATTAATTTGAAGAGATCCTGATACGTGACAGAGTAGACACAGGTTCCTCTTTTGCAGATATTCACTGGAAAACAAGTGTCAGTTACAGCACTTGAGTAAAAACTTTTACTATTACCAGGGTGTAGCTCACACTTTTAGCTTAAAGAATGAATGTCTACCAGAACTCAAATATGGAAATTACCAAGTACTAAGCAGAACCTTACTGCTGTTAAAATAAATGGACATACCAAGGCACCAAGTGTGAACTTCACTTCCCTCCCCCTTATGTCTTTAATGGAAATACAGCATTATTTTGCATGAAGTTAAAATTATCCAAGAGCCTTTAACATAGCCAGGGACTCCAGAGATCCATTTGGCAACGTTTTCCAAGACGGCAGCACTTCAGAACTGAAGTTGTGTCCAGTGCACACAACTGTCACAACCAGTTCAGATATCCACAGGAAGATGCAGGAATCACCACCTAAAGCAGCACCACCATGTTTGAGTGAATGGCACTTTAAACCAGCTTCAGTCAACCACAGAAGTTATCTCCATATACGAGCAATGAGGAATCCAATCCACGCACATCCACAACCGCAGTTGTTCCAGCCCCATCACCCTCCAGCAGACCAGCAAGCCAGTCATTTACCAGTATCTGACCAGCTACCTATGTGTCCAGCAAACAAGGCACCTGTACAACACACATTTCCTTTCCATCTCAAATACACTGTTCAAAATAAATTTCAAAAGAACCAGTTCTCCTAAACTGCCAGTTATTTTAATGTCCTGCACAATACTGGATCTTCTAAGCATTTGGCATCCAGTACTTACCCAGATTTTGAAAGTGCTGTTTTCTATGTAGCTACTTAGCCTACACCACAGAACTTAAATTCTCAGCACAATATGACAACTAACAAACAGATGCATGCACACATTAACAAAGAAAATCTGAAGTTAAAAAAAAGTCTATTTGCTATTGGATCCTCTGCTCTAACAAAACACCTTTTGAGAATACGATTGTCCCCAGTGTTAAAAGACAAGCTTGCCTCGTTGCCAAACAGCCTGTCTTAGCAGTAGGTAGAGTATTATGGCCTCTCCTCAGTGGAATTAAAGAAAACAAACAAAAAGTCACTCTCTCCAGATTTGCTCGTCTGCCATCAGCAATACCAGCACGCAGAACGCAAGTAGTTATCTCCTCCTTCCACCGTAAACAGACAGAGGTGGATTAATAACGCTCCCATGACAGCAGCAGAAATGCTAAATGCAACAGGGCAGAAGATAAATAAGAGGGGTATGGCTGAATTAGTAGCAGACCAGGAAAAAAGGGTTCTTCCTCATTAGGTTGATATGCACACTTCACACCACCTATTCTGTCACGGTTTTAACTAAAAAAAAAAAAAAAAAAAAGTTCGATTATCTGTAAGTTGACGCACGCACCAAGAGCAGGAGCCCAGCGGGACGGGGGCGATCGCCGGCCTGAGCCAGCAGCACATCGCGACCCGCTCCGGGCGACCCCCTCTTGTCTGGGGGGCTGCGGGAGCTCCCGCACCCTGCCCGGGCCGGAACAAGAGCTGCGGGCTCGGCCCCGGGGCAGCCGTTTCGGGGCCGGACGCCAAGTGTCACCGCTCCCCCGGTTACCGCTTCCCGGGCGGAGCGCGGGGCCGGACCCAGCGCCCCCGGCCACCCCGCAGCCC
>VWYH01008317.1:1862-14781 GCA_013399365.1 Pampusana beccarii
GGACCCTGCCCCATTGACTACGACTCTCTGGCTTCTTTCCTTCAGCCAGTTCCCAGTCCACCTCACTACCCAATCGTCCAGTCCACACTTCCTTAGCTTAGCCATCAGGATGCTGTGGGAGACCGTGTCAAATGCTTTGCTGAAGTCAAGGTAGACCACATCCACCGCTCTGCCATCAAACATCCAAGCTAAGAGATGAGGAATTTATCAGTCCGTATGCAGTCTGAATTTTGCCTTGTATGCAAGAGTCCTACAATATAGACTTGTAATACAATCTTGTTGTTGTTTATACTGGACCCCCTATACTCACAGAAAAAAATCACAGAAAAAATACTGCTCACGTACTGAACAGAGTTCTATTTTCTACTGTTCAGTGCACAGCACCCCACCTTCAGTAATTCAGATTGTTCAAAACCTATTCTGATGACAAAATTAATTTCCTCAGAAGCTTTTTATGGTGTTCATCATTATAGCATCCAAGTGGTTCATGGTTATTACTATCTCCTTTTTCATAAGTGGAAAACTAAGACATGAGAGATTAATGTAAAATATCCAGTAATTTGGGGAATTGTACATTAGCTCATGAGGAGCTGCGTTTCCCAAGTGCTTAGCAGAGCCAGAACTGATCACTTTCCCATTCATCACTCCCACCAATCTTTTTCTCAGCCTTTCTATCAGTCATATGTCAATCCTGCATCTGGTTTCTGATCTCTCTCCTGTTATCAATTAGGCCTCTGATTCTATTTGTGATTTCCTTACTTACCAAAAGCATCTGACTAACACGTATAGTCACATCTTTCTAAATGTTTTTTAGTCTCCATGTGCTCATTTTGTTTCACTGCCTGCAGTTCCTCTATCTCACATTTCCTACTTCCAGGCTCCTAAACCCAGTTGTTTTCTCTGTCTCTATTCAGTACCTTCTACAGCATGCTTTTTCCATCCATGACCTTCTGCATCCTTAGGAGGGTAAATTAACATTTAGTTATTTTTAATCAAAAGAGAGTAACTGAAACAGGATCTTCTAATGGAAAGTGTTTGCCATCTTAATCACAGTAGTTGCTACTTGTTGTGCTTATCATAATGGACTGATTTCTTGACATTGACAGAAAGGATTTTATTTTTTAATTAGAAAAAATGTATCTGTCTTCAGGATAAGTAGCTTAAATTGCTACTCCATTAGCTGTCATAAGCAAAGTGGGTCAAGGCTTTGAATGGCAAACTGTAACAGTACATGGGATAGGAAACTCTACTGATAATTCAGTAGCTGGTACTTTCTCTTTTAAATTATTAATTCATTACTGCAGAATACAGTGTAATGAAACAAGTGGTCCTTGGATAAATTCGTGCCCGGAAAGGGATTTCTACTTAAATACTTGCCGTTTATCAACATTTTCTGTCCTATGACGTCTCAACCATGTCCTTCACTCCTCATGTATAATAGCTATTAACTGTGGCCTGTGTTTTGGTTGGTGACTGCAAGATTTTGAGATTTTAAGGCAGTCTATTTTCAGCCACATCCTTTGAATTCCATGGCCATTTTACTGTGCTACTGACTTCACTGTTTCCTGTCCTTCACAGTTTATAAATGAAAGATTATTGCTCCATCTAAACTGGAGCATAACAAATATAGAAAAACTTAATCTATGATCATCACTAGCCATGACAAACCACCAATACGGATAAGAACTGTTCTAAGATTTTTCTTTCTTTGTTTCAATACTGATTATATAAGGTCTGGTAATGTGCACTAATGTGATACGTGGAAGTAGCACATCTTTTAATTTTTAATTAATGTTGTTACCTCATTAAAATCTTATCTGCTAAAAAAAAAAAGTGGAAACATCATAGATAAAATCTTGCCAGTGAGTGTAAAAGTTGGCCTGGAGGATTGGTAAGAAAATCATAGCTAGCTGAACAGAAGACACTAAGTATTCTCAATTTGAGATTGCTTTTCGGCAATCTCAACAGAGGAGCCAATCCTTTAAGTACTTCATTCTGCAAAACACAATCACCAGCAGTTCACTCCAAGTCACTTGGATGGCATTCAGGACAAAGATGTTTGCTGCATATTTTGGTCAAAGTTCTCTGAAATGTACAGAGTTGTGATTAATATAAATATGCTCTTCTTTATTATTTCTTTCACAACAAAATTCCAAAGCAATACATTTTGGAGTCAACAAAATATGGTATTTAAATGACGTCAAACAGTTTTGTATACCTTGCTTAAGGAAATTCTATTATACTGAAGTAAAAATACTTTTACCACGTGATTTTGAGTACTTCAAGTTTGGCTTTGTATTATGCTAAAAATATTAAATGGAATTCACATGTGTATGTAATATGGACTTCGACATGGTAAAACTTGACTGAGCATTGCCACAACAAAAGGCCTAAATTGCTACTTTTTATGCATAAAATTGTTCTTAGAAAATATTTTTTACTGATAAATTTCCAAAATTAGAGAACACTTAGAACACCGAGACTGAAATTCCTTTATAATGATCTGACTATTTTTACTGAAAGCTATGTCACTTTGAAGTCTCTACTTTTTTGTCATTCAGTTGTTGAAGTGGAGTTACAAGAAAATAATCTGATGAGGAAGGTGAAGCCACAGATGAAGTTGTAGTGCAACTGCCACTGTTGCAGTGCTATTTTGTCTAAACTCTCCCGTTTTTCCATCCCAAACTCTTCCATACAGCTTCTCCTTAAACTACCTGATCCACAGCCAACAAATCATCCTTGCTCAGTGTAACTACCTCACGACAAAGGCACGCACATTCTGCCTAGTCACCTAGACCTAAAGTGAGACCTACAGCCCAGAGGCTCATTTGCTCTTCACAGAATCACAGAATGTTAGGGATTGGAAGGGACCTCAAAAGATCATCTAGTCCAATCCCTCCACCCGAGCAGGAACACCTAGATGAGGTTACACAGGAAGGCATCCAGGTGGGTTTTGAATGTCTTCAGAGAAGGAGACTCCACAACCTCCCTGGGCAGCCTGTTCCAGTGCTCTGTCACCCTCACTATGAAGAAGTTTCTTCTCATATTTAATTGGAACCTCCTGTGTTCCAGTTTGTNTTTCATATACGTTCCTAAATGTGTGACTTTCCCAGTCACGTATGCATGTATGTATATTTTTCCCCAGGGAAAATATTTACACAAAAGAGAGTAGAGAAAAAGCAACCAGAAAAGGCAGAGACAATGGAAAAAAGATCCAGACCTAAAATATGTGTTTTCTCTGACCGCTTTAAATGAACTTTGCATCAGATCAATAACATGAAAAGAAATATGCATTACAAAGATCTTTTAAGAAAGACAGTAAACTAGCTAAAAAAGTGTTCTTCACATTCTTTGGGAGTCAACTCAGCTGAGTATTTTTAAGAAGCATAGATCTAAAGCATAAATAAAATTTGTTCAAGCTGCAAGGAAAGGTAATGAAATTTAAATGTTTACTTTCATAGCATCACAGGTACCTTGCCTGATTTAAATAAAATGTTTACTGAAATAAATTTAAATAAAATAAAATCTGGGAGTGAGATTCGATGATCCTTATGGGTACCTTTCAACCTGAGATACTCTATGATCCTATGAATTGAGGTAATAAGAATAATGAAAATTGCATATTTTAAAGGGTTCCAACACTCACTTCCACTAGATCAGGTTTCTTACAGCCCCATCCAACCTGGCCTTGAACACTTCCACGAAGGGAGTGTCCACAATGTCTTTGGGCAACCTGCTCCAGTGTCTCACTACCCTCACAGTAAAAAATTTCTTTCTGATACCTAATTTAAATCTACCCTCTTTCAATTTAAAACTGTTACCCCTCATCCTATCACTATACTTCCCGATAAAGGCCCCCTCCGCATCTTTCCTATAGGCCCGCTATCATTCGTTTTCAAAGCAGTCATATATTACCTTCTAAAGTAACACAGAGTATGTGCAAAGAAATTACATGGTATACAAAGATGGTGACATCCCTGTCAGACAGCTTATTTTTTTTGAAAATACTTGCGTTTTTCTATGTGATACATTTAGACACATACCAGTGCCTAAAATTGCTCATCTCATCTTTTTAAGAGACATTCTATTTGAAAATAATAACTAATCCTCACATCAGTTGTTTTGTACAATCAATAAATTGTTCTCAACCTATCTAATAAGATTTCTTTGCAGTCCCTTTTCTTCCTTCAAAAATGTTTGAAGATCAGTAAAATACATAATGGTTTCTATTTTTAAATAACCAGTCTTTCCAGATCAGTTACAAAGAGTTCTTGTCTTCAGACTTTATTAATTTAGAGCCTAGCACTCTGTGACAGTATATTTTAATGAAGGCAGTGTTCAGCAGTCTACTTCAGTTAATCAGGGCTGCCAAGTTTTATTCATTTTTATTAATTTTAATGTTATTGAGTATCCTGAAATATGATGGGGTTTCTAGTACATTGCATATATGTTCTTGTTTATATTTATCTGTGTTAATGAGAAAGAAACAACAAGGTGATTTAGGCACTGATGTAAAAAACATAAACCAAATGCTTTCTAAAAGCAAGAAATGTTCTTTGTGATTTAGCAGCTGAAAAATCTGTAAATGGTGTCTGTTATGTAGCTCTATGCTTTCACTATTAATGGTCTTAAAATGCTTTCACCCACCTTAGCAGGTACTCTTTCCAGATTGTAATTATGATTTATATCTTTTAAGCACAGCCTAATGATATGTCTGTTGTTGCTATGAAAATATATGCAAACTAGGTCAGTGCTGCAGTATGCTGGAAGATAAGTCTTCATTTTGTAAACGTTTTAGATCCAGAGGATTCTGCTCAAATCTACATTAATACTGAGATGAAATATTTATATGGGAGTTAGTTCAATCAGACGTCCCTTTTGTTTGACAGATTGGGTCACCTTTTGGAGAATTAACAGTTTATGAGCTGCAAACCCATGTGAGGTTTTGATGTACTACTCATTGTAAGCATATGGTATTGACACACACGCGCCAATATTACAACAAAGTAGCCAGAAAGTACATTCTCATAAATCAGTGAGGGTGAAATAATAGTATCAGACTTTGATCTTGAACTGAAGAAAAAAAAGCAAAGCCATAGAAGTCAAAAAGGGGAAAACATATATCAGAGAAACTGCTTTTTGAAAGAGCTTTTCCAAATATCTTCTCACTACGATTACCTGTACATTCATATTCTCTTAATTGGATTGTTTTGTTTCATTTTGTTTTGTTTTGTTTGTTTTTATTTAAGTCATTTGCTGGCACAAATTCTTGGGTATACTCTGGTAAAAATAAATAAGTAGGCAGAGATTTAAACATGGGTAATTTGTATATTAAAGACATTTCATTCTCTTCAGGGATAATAGCCTCTGTGTGAAGGAGACAGCTTAAATCAGTGACATTGATTTTCAAGATGGAAGCCAGCAGTCAGGCAACATCTTGAGACCTCATTCTGAAAGTAAATCATTAGTCAACATCTCACATCTCAATGTGATCTGCATTATCACATCTATGAGATATGCAATCTGGAATTAATATCCATGGTTTGATTTGCCATTAGAAGGGTCCCATTTGCTGACTTCATATAAGTTATCTGAGCTGCACGTAAGTTTGTGAATGAACACTCAGGCTGGGAAAGATTTACATGATATCATACCCACAATTAAGTTTTAAGTAATTACAAAAATTGTATGAACGAAATGTCGTAATCCAGACTCAATAAGTAGACTGCACTGCAATATATTTTATTTAAATAAAAATAGGAGAAACATTTTACAGTACAGAGCAGAAACTAGAGTTGCCTAAAGGAATGTTGGATTGGGGGAAAAAAAAAAAAAGGCTTCTCTTTAAAACAGTTTGTTTGGTCTGATCTGACACTTCTAGGATATTCACACTGAACTTGCTAGGTGATTTTTCTATCTTCTCTATATACATTGCTAAAACAAATAGTTCTAAAGTACTACCTAGGACAGTTTCTTAGCTGTAATACAGATTTCCAGTGATTGTTACCCACTAGAAGTTTGAGTAAGATACTGAAGGTCTGTAGCATTTATAAATGAAGTACAAGCAGAAAACTGATTTTTACTTAATGCAATTCTTCACAAATTCTAGAATGTTATAGATTTGGGGGAGAGGGAAAAATATGATTTTTATATTACTGCCATTTCTATAACAATTAAGAGGCCAAACACAACAAACTGAGGGCCCATTGTTTGAGATAGTGTAGAAACATGATAAATGAAATCTGGTGACTAGTGACATGGAGAAAGCTCAGGTACGTACTCAACAACTTTTTTTTTTGCCTTGGTTTTATGCTAGCAATTGCTCTTCCCACATCTCTTGAGTCCCTGAATCTCAAGGCAGGAACTGGAGGAATGAAGTCTCAGCCTTTACAGTAGAACAGAACAGAACAGAACAGAACAGAACAGAACAGAATAGAATAGAATAGAATAGAATAGAATAGAATAGAATAGAATAGAATAGAATAGAATAGAATAGAATAGAATAGAATAGAATTTCAGTTGGAAGGGGCCTACAACAATCATCTAGTCTACCTGCCTGACCACATCAGGGCTGACCAAGCTAAAACGTGTTGTTAAGGGCATTGTCCAAATGCCTTTTAAACACTGACAGACTTGGGACATCAATCGCCTCTCCAGGAAACCTGTTCCAGTGTTTGACCACCCTCTTGGTAAAGAAATGCTCCCTAATGTCCAGGCTAAACATCACCTGGTACAGCTTTGAACCATTCCTGTGCACCTTGTCACTGGATCCCAGGGAGAAGAGCTCAGCACCTCCCTCTCCACTTCCCCTCCTCATGAAGCTGTAAAGAGCTATGAGGTGACCTCTCAGCCTCCAAACTAGACAAACCCAGAGTCCTCAGCAGCTCCTTATAGGACATGCCTTTCAGACTTTTCACCAGCTTTGTTGCCCTTGTCTGGATGCATTCAAGAACCTGAACATCCTGATTAAATTGTGGGGTCCAGAACTGCACACAGTATTCAAGGTGAATATGATGGGACAATCCCCTCTTTTGACTTTCCGGTTATGCTGTGTTTGATGCACTCCAGTATGTGGTTTGCACAGCACCTACACACAGGACTCACATAAACACAGATAGGCAAGTCTCCTGTTCCTGTTCAGCTGGTAGAGAGAGAAGTTCACTAGTGCAGGCACATACATGACGTTCTCCAGGTTCACAAGCACACACACATTTTCACGTGCTTTCAGCGTCAGAATGGCCCCTCTGTCTACCCACCACCCTTGCCCAGATCCCAGGCTTCCCTAATTGCTTTATGGGTCACCTACTCACTGGCTGATCCAGCTTGATGCTCGCTGGCAAATGTGCCGCCCTCACACATTCATCCCTCAGGCACTGCACATCCCTCAGGCACTCCACATCTCCCTGGGCAAACCATGATGGACCCCCTGCCCACCTGATACCCCAGTCCAGACCTGAGTAGTCCAGCTTGAATTTCTCTAGTGGATATACATGCACACCTCACACACTCCAGATTTGGGGAAGATACAGGCACTTGCACCCCCAGCAGCCAGCACCAGGGGCATGGGCTGTCACTGTGGTTCCACTGCAGTCACCAATGCAGAGCCTCTCACTCACTCATCCTGGTCCCCCCAGCAGCTGGTTTTGGGAACACACACCATTTCTGCCCCAGTGGCTGGAGATAAAGATCCTACTGGCTCCTGCAGCTGGCACAAGTTTTCACTCACACACACAGAGGTGGCACTGAATCCTTGCAGCACACATAGGCATGAGATAGAGAATGGAATTATACAGGGATAGTTGAAAAGTTTAATAAGAAGCTATAAGAAGATAGAAGAGACTGCAGTGACTAGGCACAGGGTTCAGTCAGATAAGTCTATTGACTGACGCAATTTTCTGTGTGACCAACACCTTTTATACCCTTTTCTATCTACCCTCTTTCTTCCTCCTTGCTCCCCATTCCCCTGCACAATCTTCATGGGTTTGTACAGCTCTATCCATTCCTTGTTCCCCTCCCCATACTTTACAATCTTGCAGTTGCAAAGTCCAGGTTGATCTTCTGAAAGTAATGCCTGTATTTTCTTGACAGCCCGTCTGTTACTGTGACTGGCGACGTTTCCTGTCACTATCTTCACATTTGTTTGATTAGGTTTGTGTCTCTGAATGGGTTGTTTCCAGTTTCCCCCTTTTCTTTTAGTTTCCTGGTTGACATCAGATAACCTTGCTGGAATGAATGTTTTCACAATCTCATTTGCCCTCATCAATTAGTGTGACTGACTAGGAATTTTTTCCCCTGAACTTGAGCTGCATATGTCACAGTGTTCCTCAAAAGAATGCAAGCAGCTGATAATTCACTTCTCTGTAGTAGCTATAGCACATGTACCATTTTATTCTCTTTCCTGCAGCTGAATCTGAACTCAGATTTTTCAACCTGCATGTAACAGATATTTGTGCAATGCTATAACCCCGCCTTTTCAGCTCTGCTATAATTTATTAAACAGTCTAAAATTGGCAGTTTACTGCTTTTTTACATCGTATTGTATGCACATAGATCTGGATCTCAAAGTGTCAGCTAAGATTAGTGTGAACAGTCTCCCTGTTGAAACTGTTCATGATCAACTAATGACATGTCAAAAAACCCATGTATATACGTACATGTGTATTTAAAATAGAATCATATGCTGAAAGGAGCTTATAGCGAGGACGGTGTTGCTCTCTTCTCCCAAGTAACAAATGGCCTCAAGTTGTGCCAGGGGAGGCTTAAATTGGATATTAGGAAAAACAACATCACAGAAAGGGTTGTCAGTCATTGGAAAGGGCTGCCCAGAGAAGTGGTGGAGTCACCATCCCTGGAGATGTTTAAAAGACGTGTAGATGAGGTTCTTAGGGACATGGTTTAGAGGTGGACTTGGCAGTGTTAGGTTAATGGTTGGACTTGATGATCTTACAGGTCTTTTCCAAAGAAAGCGATTCTGTGATTTATCTAGCTGATAAATATGAATGTATTTAGACACACACACACACATATATAGATANCATTCCTGTGCACCTTGTCACTGGATCCCAGGGAGAAGAGCTCAGCACCTCCCTCTCCACTTCCCCTCCTCATGAAGCTGTAAAGAGCTATGAGGTGACCTCTCAGCCTCCAAACTAGACAAACCCAGAGTCCTCAGCAGCTCCTTATAGGACATGCCTTTCAGACTTTTCACCAGCTTTGTTGCCCTTGTCTGGATGCATTCAAGAACCTGAACATCCTGATTAAATTGTGGGGTCCAGAACTGCACACAGTATTCAAGGTGAGGCTGCACTAGCGCTGAATATGATGGGACAATCCCCTCTTTTGACTGTCCGGTTATGCTGTGTTTGATGCACTCCAGTATGTGGTTTGCACAGCACCTACACACAGGACTCACATAAACACAGATAGGCAAGTCTCCTGTTCCTGTTCAGCTGGTAGAGAGAGAAGTTCACTAGTGCAGGCACATACATGACGTTCTCCAGGTTCACAAGCACACACACATTTTCACGTGCTTTCAGCGTCAGAATGGCCCCTCTGTCTACCCACCACCCTTGCCCAGATCCCAGGCTTCCCTAATTGCTTTATGGGTCACCTACTCACTGGCTGATCCAGCTTGATGCTCGCTGGCAAATGTGCCGCCCTCACACATTCATCCCTCAGGCACTGCACATCCCTCAGGCACTCCACATCTCCCTGGGCAAACCATGATGGAACCCCTGCCCACCTGATACCCCAGTCCAGACCTGAGTAGTCCAGCTTGAATTTCTCTAGTGGATATACATGCACACCTCACACACTCCAGATTTGGGGAAGATACAGGCACTTGCACCCCCAGCAGCCAGCACCAGGGGCATGGGCTGTCACTGTGGTTCCACTGCAGTCACCAATGCAGAGCCTCTCACTCACTCATCCTGGTCCCCCCAGCAGCTGGTTTTGGGAACACACACCATTTCTGCCCCAGTGGCTGGAGATAAAGATCCTACTGGCTCCTGCAGCTGGCACAAGTTTTCACTCACACACACAGAGGTGGCACTGAATCCTTGCAGCACACATAGGCACGAGATAGAGAATGGAATTATGCAGGGATAGTTGAAAAGTTTAATAAGAAGCTATAAGAAGATAGAAGAGACTGCAGTGACTAGGCACAGGGTTCAGTCAGATAAGTCTATTGACTGACGCAATTTTCTGTGTGACCAACACCTTTTATACCCTTTTCTATCTACCCTCTTTCTTCCTCCTTGCTCCCCATTCCCCTGCACAATCTTCATGGGTTTGTACAGCTCTATCCATTCCTTGTTCCCCTCCCCATACTTTACAATCTTGCAGTTGCAAAGTCCAGGTTGATCTTCTGAAAGTAATGCCTGTATTTTCTTGACAGCCCGTCTGTTACTGTGACTGGCGACGTTTCCTGTCACTATCTTCACATTTGTTTGATTAGGTTTGTGTCTCTGAATGGGTTGTTTCCAGTTTCCCCCTTTTCTTTTAGTTTCCTGGTTGACATCAGATAACCTTGCTGGAATGAATGTTTTCACAATCTCATTTGCCCTCATCAATTAGTGTGACTGACTAGGAATTTTTTCCCCTGAACTTGAGCTGCATATGTCACAGTCTTCCTCAAAAGAATGCAAGCAGCTGATAATTCACTTCTCTGTAGTAGCTATAGCACATGTACCATTTTATTCTCTTGCCTGCAGCTGAATCTGAACTCAGATTTTTCAACCTGCATGTAACAGATATTTGTGCAATGCTATAACCCCGCCTTTTCAGCTCTGCTATAATTTATTAAACAGTCTAAAATTGGCAGTTTACTGCTTTTTTACATCGTATTGTATGCACATAGATCTGGATCTCAAAGTGTCAGCTAAGATTAGTGTGAACAGTCTCCCTGTTGAAACTGTTCATGATCAACTAATGACATGTCAAAAACCCCATGTATATACGTACATGTGTATTTAAAATAGAATCATATGCTGAAAGGAGCTTATAGCGAGGACGGTGTTGCTCTCTTCTCCCAAGTAACAAATGGCCTCAAGTTGTGCCAGGGGAGGCTTAAATTGGATATTAGGAAAAACAACATCACAGAAAGGGTTGTCAGTCATTGGAAAGGGCTGCCCAGAGAAGTGGTGGAGTCACCATCCCTGGAGATGTTTAAAAGACGTGTAGATGAGGTTCTTAGGGACATGGTTTAGAGGTGGACTTGGCAGTGTTAGGTTAATGGTTGGACTTGATGATCTTACAGGTCTTTTCCAAAGAAAGTGATTCTGTGATTTATCTAGCTGATAAATATGAATGTATTTAGACACACACACACACACATGTATATAGATACATATATGTATAGATCATTATTTGCAGAGTTTTGTACTTAATGCCACTCAGGATGGATTAATTTGCCATCTCTTTATGCTACTGACTGTCTACGCTCTGTCCATTGGACCATGTTTGCCCAAGGTTTTATAAAGGAGCAGCTGAGCCAGATCGTAGGGGCAGAGTCCAAGAAACACATCAAGATCTTTTGGTAGAAGAAGGTGTAGTGTGAGGGAGATTTGAAAAACAGAATGTGCAAAGTCTTGTACCAGTCATTGCCTACTGTTAGCCATCAAATTTGCTTTTGTGGATTTAAATTATTCGTCCTCAAGAAATTCACAAGCAAAACTCATAAGAAATTGTTTGCGACTACATCTTGAGGCGAGTCTAAACTTCCAAGAGACTGGTTCCTCCTACACAAATTTGACCACAAGCTTCTTAACTATCAGAAAATAAATTCTTGACTCTTTTAGAATTTAGACTTAGGAACAGATATAAAATGTTGAATTTAGTAGATTGTCTACTGCCAGGTCCAGCTTGATGAGTTAAAAAGCTGAAATTCTTATGAATATTTTCACGAGAATAATAGTAAAAATGTCCCAAGACATAATGGATGCAATGTCTTTCTATTCTTTATGAGACCAATTTCAGGAAAAATCTGCCTATTCCTGCTGCACAGTAATCTGCTTACTCTGTGCCTGTCATCACAACTATTTTAAAGCTTGCTGGAAAACTACAGAAATTACCAAGGAACTGGACTGACATATAGCTTCTGCTGCTTTGCATGAATTCAACAGATACCCTGGGACCAGAACACGGATCTTCCCATGGAGTTCAACTGGTCACATAGAGACCTCCTTTGGATTAAAAACCAAACCAAACCAAAACAAAAATCAAAACAAATCAAAACAAAAAACCTGTCCACAATAAAAAATTGATTGTAAATGTTGAGCAGCCGTTTATTTTCTTTTGTCTGTCTGTAGAATTTCCCATCTGAGACTTAGCAGGGTCAGGAGTTTTGAACTCCTTTGTCTAATAGGATGAAAGACATCTTGTATTATTGGCGCTTGCTAACTTTAGGATGTGGTAGAAGATTTCTTGTGGTGACACTTTTTGTAGTTCCTTAATGGCTCATGTTCCCCTATGGATCAGCCCCAAGTGACAGTCTGTTTCTCCTCAGCCATGGCTCTTCTCATCTAAGAGAATGACTATTTTCAGTTATTCCAGGCTCCATTTTATTGACGCACTTGATTATAAATCTAGGCTATTCTTTCCATACTGACAGAATGAAAACTCCTGATCTTCCTCTCTACTCTGTCACTTCTGGAGCCTACCTCTATCTCCCTACTCTACCTTCTGCAGCCTGCAAGTTAAAAAGGATATTGATGAATGGGACAGGATTTGGAAGATTGAGTAGTAAACAAGAATTTGCTCTAAAATAATGGAATTAATTTTGTTTAGCTCTTCAATGGAAGGTTACTGATGCACTGATACATAGGCAATGAAAATACAATCATAAGGGCCTCTGCAATCTAGCAGGTGAAGCAGTAACAAAATTTACCATTTGAAAATTAAAGCTTTTTTTTTTTTTTTT
>VWYH01008317.1:14791-26503 GCA_013399365.1 Pampusana beccarii
TTGGAATAAGCTGCAACTTCTCAGGCAGAAAAAATAACTACTGGAAGAACTGGACTAGGAAAGCAGTGCATTTTTATTTTCTCCTGTGAAAGACGTTTGTTTTAAAAGGCAGCTAATTTAGAGAAATCCTATAGTTCATGCTACATGGCAGTTCAGTAGATGATTGCAATGGTCATTTCTGTATTTATCACTTCTTAATGTATCTAGAGATGTTTAAAAATTGCATTCTATATTTTTGACTCTCTTGCATTTTCTGTTGGGAGCAACATGGCAGTTATTCACTTGCTGAACACTAGCTGAAGACAGTAAAAGTAAAACTTTCACAAATGGTCCTTCATTAGGAGCACTCATGACAACTTGATTTATTGGTATACCTTAGGGTATGTAGTCTGATTAGCTGCCTGACTTTGACATACCATCCTTTTACTCATGGGATCTCTGAAATTTACTTTCCCACATTTTCTCTTCTCCAGCCAACTGCATATGAGATACCTGGTTTATGCACTGTGACAATCATTGTATTAACCTTGCCATGTCTAACCATATAAAACAAATTCAGACATTTAGACATGAAGTGGCCATTAATGTAACCAAAATTATTAGTAATATATTTTATTTTCCCTATATTTTAGTCCTAAATTGTCTGGCCCCAAGAGGTAGTTTGCTAACTCTACTCTTCTGTCAGAGAGCTTCCTTGGAAAGATTCAAAACTTGATCAGACACAGCAGCCTAGTCAAAGCTGGTCCTGCCTTCAGCAGAGGGTTGCAATCATCTCCAGAGGCACCTTCCAACCTAAATTATTCTATGACTGTTTTATGGAGGAGAAAGGAAAAGTTTCTTGGCAAAAGTCAGGCTCCAGTTTCAACAGTCTGAATTCAAATTGCTTTGCTATGAATAGCAGGCAGGGTGCCTGTGATGCAAATTTGGCCATCCACACTTATTGTACTCCAAACAGAAAACCAATGCCAAAGATCTGGCTGCAGGATAAGCTGACATTTTTTCTCTTCTGTGAGGATGAAACAATAAAAATCAGAAATGACTTGAGCTCTGTCTGCTACTTGTATGCACACATACGGTGGTCAAAGCCAGGTAAAAACATGGGTATAATTCCTCTTTCTGAGGTAGATGGAAGACACTGGCTGGTGGCATACTATTTCTGTAAGCAGAGTATGTAGGTATAGGAGGTGCTGCCATGTGCGGAGATGCTGGAGCCATGCCTCTGTACATAGTAATGCTCTTCTGCATTTCCAGCTTCCGAGGAGGGTTGAAACCTGGAGCTGCTGTGTGTCACAGGTGCATACTGTGCAGAGCAGCGGCTCTTGAGCTGTTTTCCTCTCTAGTGCTAATGCTAATTGCATACCTTTACACAGCTACATATTTTAAACACTTGTTTTGGTGAGAAAGTGTTATCTCGCAAAATGACTTATGATCTTGCTAATGTACTTCAACCCAATGGAAAACGCAGAACTGCTCTCCTGCATGCCCATAGAAAACATTTTAATCTCTCTTCACAAAACTAGTGTATGTTGCAGGCCTACTTGTACATTGCATGCTGTAAAAAGTGGAGTTAGCTTTACATGTGGTTAAGAACAGTAGCTGACTCTGGACAGACTTCAGATACTGATCATCAGCGAAGTCCCTTCGCAGTAACTTGTCTGGCTGGCACACGGATCCAAAACCCAGAAGGTACCATTATTCTCGGAAAATATTTCTTACCTTATAAACTCTTGCTGCTCTTCAGTAACACTGATTCTGACACAAAAGTAGAGTCACAAACTGATGAACTAATTATCATTCAGTTCTCACCTGAAAATACAGTTGTTAAACTTGCCATTTGTTATACTCTGTGAAGTCAATGGAGTAATATAAGGGATTAATTTGACCTCTTTCATCTACAGTTTCAACAGATTAATAACTGTAGTTTATTTTCTTTATCACCCACACTTTTCATTAAATACATTTTTGTCTATCTTGTACACTGTGCTTTACACAGCATTAAGCTGTTGGAAAATATTATATCCCACAGTGACCTTCTGTGCCTCTGGGCTTTGCCTATTTAGATAACGAAGGCACAAGGAAACTCATCTGCATGTGGGGTTATATTTGCATAACTCCATTTATATCAGTGACACAAAGTGTATGAGAGAATCAGCTCATAGACACCAGTACATAAAGGACTTAATTATCTATTGAACTGTCAGAACCCTTTGAGAAAACAGCCTGTGCGGAGGGACTTTGTCATTCTGGTATTACTGTATCTGGGGTTTTTACTTTCTTGGTATTAATGCTGTAGAAAGAGTTGAATGCCCAGAAAGGATTTAGACAAAAACATGACAACAAAGTAAACAGACTACTCAAAGCATGATTTACGAGGAGATAATATTGATAAAATCCTCACTGATGTAAATGAGACAAAAATCTAACTGTAAAAAGATAAACCATGTCTTCTTGTCTCTAACAGAGACTGCACAGCTATTATATTGGATAATTTGTCTGATAAAAATGAAACTTGTCACCAGAGTGTGTTGACTGTCACAACTGTCCCCTGAGTTCTTTATATTCATCAACATTAAAAGGTGCCCATTTACTCAAGTTGAAGGCGCTCATGCTTTTAGCACTAAGAGATTCTGACTGTCTCTGTCATGGTATCTTAAGTGTAGCCTATTTATAAATATTGAGGCAAGGAAGTACTTCTATCTCAACTATTTTAATAATAGTTCTAAAATTATTTTCAAGATGCAAGTAATCACAGCAGTAACAGGGTAAAGTTTAAGAGATTAAAATTAAGGACTCAGACACTTAGCAGAGAACAGTCCCTAATGATGAGTTTATTCCATGAGACAGCATCCAGTTTTGGGCTCACCAGTAGAGAAAAAAATGGATAAACTAAAAGGAGTTCAAGGGGGATCCACCAGGGTGGTCGGGACTGGAGCACTTGCTGTGTTGGGAGAGGCTGGGGGAGCTGGGCCTGTTCAGCCTGCAGCAGAGGTGGCTTCATGGGACCTGACTGCAGCTCCCCAGGGCCTGCAGGGACGTTATCATGGAGATGGGTCCAGGCTCTTCAGAGTGGTGACTGGCAGGAAAAAAAGAGAAAATGGGCACAAGCTGGAGCAAGAGTTGTAAGGAGAAGCTTTTTCCTGTGAAAACAGAGGCAGTAGCGCAGGTTTCCCAGAGAGGTTGTGCAGTGTCCACCCTTGAAGGTTTTCAATACCTAACTGGATGAAGCACTGATCAACCTGGTCTGATGTTGTGGGTAACCTTGCTTACATGGAAGATTGGAACAGCAACCTCCTGAGTCCCTTCAATGCTGAATTATCCTCTGATCCCTCTGCCTTCCAGCTTCCGTATGTTCCTCCATCTGTTAAATAACTTTGATTTTGTGTTGTAATGAGCATCACATGTCTATATTGTTGCACTCAGGTGAAATTTACTGCATTGTAGCGCTGTGAAGTGCGGCATTTCAGATTTATTCAGAAGACAAGCAAAGACGCGTATTTCTATGTTCTGAGAGACAGGACTGACAGAAAGCCCTTTGACACCAATTTGGATTACACAGAGAAACTGGAAGAAAAAAATGACCTCTTTGTATTGATTTAAATATAAAAAATTCATTTGAGGATGACTTGAGTCCTTCACTGTAGAAAGAACATACGAAATAATATAAAACATCTAGCTTCAGATTTCTGAATTACTACTAAGAAGATTTTACTGTTAGTTTAGGAATTTCAGCAACTGATATTTGTTTAAGGGAAAAAGTCAAAATAAAGCATGAGAACAGTAAGGGATTTTTCCTCCAGTACTGTTAGCTTGTTGATATGACAGAGTATCTAAATGACAAGCTGTCTCTTCAGGTTCACAGAATTTGGCTGAATGTATAGTTAAGGGGTAGAAGACGTAAAGCATCCCCAAGAAATATCAGCTTTAGTTTTAAAATAGTGGTTTTACATGTGCCCTGAAAAAATGAAAGACAGATTTATAAACTTCTATGATGAAAGAGGAAGGAAACAGCTACAAACTGGGACTTGGGTCATCTGATTGTGTGGCTTTGTTGTACTTGAAGGTCAAAATGCAATGAAAGCTCTGGCTCCATCAGCCAGAAATCCTTGTAGGAGGACAAAAGACAAAAGCAGCTCCACCACTCCACCCATGGATCTGGCACAAATGCTCTACCTACCAGTAGAGACACTGAAGGACACTCAGGCACAAATGAAAAGCAGTCAGATTCCTCCTGAACTTCCACTTCTAAACCTTGATGTCTGTCATCTAGGGAGAGCACATTATCATAAGATCACAAGATTCAGGTCTATCTTCTTTACATGCCATCCTTCACTTATGAAAGAGCAGATTAATGCTGCAGACAAAGTTTGGGGGATAGGAGAGCAGACAGGTTTTGGGAGATAGGAGAACAAGCGCAGGAACTAAATAAATCATATTTGTCTATTGCATTTGTTATTTCACAAGTTACTTATGTTAAGAATTGCAAAGAAATTGCACATGTCCTGCTTTGGATACTGTTTCTGTGATTCAACCAACAGGAATAGGCATACCTTGTGTAAAAATCACATTATACAGAAAGTGTGGGCAAATTTCTTTACTGTAAGATACAGTGTAGAGAAAACGGAAATTATTTCAGGCCACAGTAGTTAAACTGCATTTCAAATTTGCATATGAATGTTAACCATAAGGTTGTGAGCTGCACCTATAGAAGATGTCCTGCTCTTCCTTCTGGAAAGAAGAGGAAAGTTGTACGTTGTTCTGCCAGTTTTTGTCACTGTGAGCTGTTCTTGAAACCTTTCTCAGTTCTGAAGACATACTAAGCTTGACCTGCCTAACTAAGCAATTCAAGACCATATATGGGCTAGAATTCACTTGTAGAAAATTTACACTTTTAAGACTTTTGCGAAAGCTTGCTGAAATAAGTTGTCACATTAAAATATTCATATTTCAGAACCAAATGAGAAAGAACCTGCTTTCAGAATTCGTCTTAATAACAACTCCTGAAAGGTTGTTTGGCTCTGTGCTTTCTGAATGACAAGCCGTCATTAGAGAACCACAGAATCACAGAATAGTTGGTGTTGAAAGGAACCTCTGGAGATCATCCAGTCCAACCCATCTGCTAAAGCAGGTTCACCCAGAGCAGATCCCACAGGAATGTGTCCAGGTGGGTTTTGAATGTCTCCAGAGAAGGAGACTCCACAACCTCTCTGGGCAGCCTGTTCCAGGGCTCTGGCACCCTCAAAGTAAAGAAGTTTCTCCCCATATTCAGGTGGAACCTCATGTCTTGCAGTTTGTACTGGTTTCCCCTCACACTATCATTTTGCACCACTGAAAGGAGTCTGGTCCCATCCTCTTGACAACCACCCTTGAGATATTTATAAGCATAAATAAGATCCCCTCTCAGCCTTCTCGTTCTGTAGTAAAGACGTGTGCCAGCCCCTTACACACCATAAGTGTACCAGAGCTCTTCTCAGAATGCTTGTAAAAACTGTGCACATTTTCTCATAATTGACATAACTGACTAGTGTAGACTCTCAGTGGAAAACAACCTTGGAATATATTCTCAAATACATACATATGTATACCCTTGAATATATAATTATTTTGCTTTTTCTTATTTACACATGAAGATTAAAAAGCAAGGACGTGGTAAGATCTGTGTGACTTCTCATACCTGAGATACATTAAGGTGGATACTCAGGATGAGCCTAGCTGAGCAATAGACACTTGCCTTTAACCAAAATCTATTTAAATACTGCCCTCTCCTCCTACCCCTGATTAGATAAAGTTAATGATTCTGGAGATTACATTTCACGTTATATAACAAAAAGGCAGGGCAACAGCTATTTTACCAAACAACTATTGAACAGTCTGCTGGAGGCAAACAGAATTTGCATCCTTTCATAACTGATGAATTGGAGATGCCTTCTCTACAGGCACTGTGCCATGAGCATCTATGCCAGCTCTACTGAAGGGCAGTGTTTATAAGATGCAACAAGACTGACCAGTCGTTGTCTTTGCCTACAAGATGTTTCAGGAAAGTTTCACAAGTCTTCTGGAGAATTTTGCTGCAGTAATATATGAAGACAAAATGACACTTAAGAAAACCTCTAAGTCTTAAATTTCATTTATTTTCCCAGTGATCCACATGACCAAGAACACAACTGTTAACTAGAAAACAATGGACCTAAATCAACGCCAGTATGAAAAAAAGTTATGTCAAACTAATGAACAGCAACTATATTGGCATAAATCAGTGTAGTTCTATTTCCAGTTAATGCTCTGCTCATGTAACTAACTGTCCTTATGTTGTATTAAGATTAATCATTTTCAAGCCAAACTTTTTGAAAGAACTGGTTTCTATTCTCTGATGAGAGGTCACTGTACTGCATTATCTTCAATTGTCATGTTATTTTACATTGTATCTACTTCCTTTGCCTTTGGCCTCTTGAATCTGCAGTTACCAGTGTGTTTTTCTATAATAGTTATTTCCAAACTTTAGAGCACTAATCTGAGTCATCTCCCAGAGGCTCCCATAGACCATCTTGCGTCTTCAGCCTCAAGTGTTTGATTCAAATCCTTGTAAAAGCAATAGGCTTCTTTGACCAGCTACATCTTCTCATGACCCACTGAGGATTCCAGGGCTGTTGGTCAGAAATTGCTGTTTTACTGCTTTACTTGCCAAATGTACAATTATTTGTTCAGCTGCTTGGATTTTCTTTATCATATTGATTATATCATGGTCTCATTCACCTAATATTTTAAAGGAGGACAAGTGTAGATGGGGGAACAAAAACATTTCTTTCTAACAGACCAGCAATAAGACTGTGTTCAAAAGACCAGAGATTTAATACCATCTAATGAGACATCGGGAACTTAAACAATGCTGCAGTGCAACTTCATGTATTAAATAATTAGAGAGTTGGATTAAGTGAAATGATGAAACACAAATGACATCCTTTCGCATGCAATAGATTTCGTATTATTTATTTGTGATAGGTATGTGTATCAACAGCTGCTATTTGTGTAGTTTGATTATAGACACTAAAATAGATGAGTGTAGTTACATTGTCTATGGTAGGCTGGGATATGTCAAAAAAAATTACTGATGGAATTGCAATTCAATAGAGCATGACTATGAAAAGTTATTTTGAGAGTTTAGGACTTATTTGTTTCTTCCATCACTCTCACTATTTGTACATTAAAAATTAGTGTTACGAGAAAAAAATATCAATCTTCCCTCGACTTTTAATTAGGAAGCTTTTCTAGCTTTTGTACATATAACCCATCATATGCATCAATTTCCTTTTCAGCTCTGACTTAAGACAACTAAAAAACACTCAGATAACTTGAAAGTGTTTTTAATGGTGGCATTTAAAAGGAAGGATTCAACAGGCAGAAATACTCAAGCTGCATTTGTGAGACTGAAGAGCAGGTCTACATGACAGCAGTCGCCTTTCATATTATCTATTTAAAATCAATACATATTCAAAGGTATTGCTTCTCCGATATTACAGGTGTTTCTAGAGAGGCAAATAGTTCCCTACACTCTTTACAAAGTCAATGCAGTAAAGTAGATGCATAACAAAGGCACTTCCATTTCTTCCGTGTTATTCTGGAAGCCTTTTGTTTCCCCTGAAATTATAAGCAATAAATATTAAATGCTAGCTGCTTTTATGCTTGCTGGATTTTCTGCTCGTCATCTGCAGCTGGACATTTAATGCAGCATTACAGTGGTGGCACTTCTGTTACCCTCTTTTCTCAAATAAGTTTCTTCCCAAGGTGCAGAAGATTAGATTGTCTAAGTATCACACAGGCTCAGAAGAATGAAGTTTTCCTGTGTAGGAACATTAATCACCAAACCAGCAGGCAAAAGAAGGAGGAAAGTTATTTTAAAAGCCAGTGTAAAATCCTTTAATCCGTATAAGTTTTAGGCTTTTGATACTGCAGAACAATATGAAACACATTACATGTGAAATTTGCATATCCAAATTGTTTTCAATCTAAAGCTATCATTTTTTCTCCTTCAGGAACAGTATCTTACAATACAATCAGTGTCACAATAGGAAAGTCCGTGAGGGTAAAGGCTAAATTTGCCTTTATTTGGAATTTTTTGGTGAAAGTATTACACTCATATTCTAGTCTCCTGTGTACCTTTTAAAAAATTAATTTGTTTGTTTCTGTACTGATAAGAGTAAAAAGCTGTTGCTTCACCTTCTACTAACAATAGACCAACACAGATATGGGATTTTATAGTTGCTTTTTATTACTTTTCTTACATGTATGAGAGGAAACCTTGGCCATTTTCTACTCAGTTTTATCAAGGCATTGAAAACAAAATAATAATGTGGAGAAAACAATCTAAAAATCAAGGAAATAGCAAAGTGTCTCTAAATGCACTTTATTCATTCTCCTTTAATGTCAGATATTTACACTATAGACATCTGCAACTGATCTAATTGTTTAGATTCCCTACTTAATCTATTGCACTACCAGAATGCAATTCATTCTTGTCAAGTTGACATCTAAAATGGGTCAAATGAATCAAGCCTTTGAAGTGTCAATTTCTTTGCATTGTCTTTAGAAGACGATTAGGATGAATGGCTCAGATGTAGCTATCAGGCAACTGAACTCACGCTGAGAATAAAATTTAGTACACATAAATATTGCTTTTCTGGTGGCTTGTTAGAAGGAAAGAACTCATCTATATTCCAACAAAGAAAAAAGTATCAAATAATAGGGATAAGAAATTGAAATGTTGTTCTATTACACTGAAAATCAATGCATAAAAATAAATTTTAAAAAAAAGCTTTCTCAGCATTAACATTATACTATTACCTTAAAGGATAATAACATATGAATCTCCTGAATGACTAGTCACCATTATTCAGTCACACTACAATTCATTTTATGTTTACTTACATTTCGTTCATATTTGGTAGGCCATAAGCATTTATGATAAGACTTTATCTGAATCAGTACATGTAAATGTTCTAACATGACGTGTTTACTTGCAATGAGCTTAATCACAGTTGATTTTAACCTACTATCTATGCTTGTATTGTTAACTGGCAACCCAATATTTAGTAGGAATTGACTTGAATAAAATGAATGTATGCTACCACTGTAGTTTTCTTGTCAATAATTTGCAGCTATGCTGATAAAAATCCTATTTCATCTCCTTAGAGTATGAAACATGTAAAATGGCTTATGTTAAATTACATTGATATCATGGATACAATTCTCCTCATGTCTTTAGGTATCATGTCCTTAAACATCAGTCCTTCAAAGGAGATTTCTTCAATCACTATTAAAGTGATAAGAGTGCAGTAATCTTGTATCATTTTCCTATTCTTTCCCACACATAACTGAAAAGGATTCACTATTTTTATTTTTTTATAGTTTCTAAGAGTATCTCTTGGTTCAGTATTATTTTTTGTGAAAACAATTTATGCCTGAAATCTATGTGAAAAATCATATTCCAATGTATACAAATGTTCATGCACATATTTGAGTATACCCACTGAGTTCAAGGGGACCATTTCTCGGAGTGAACTTAAACACCTGATGTTTATTTGTAGGATCAGCTAGACTCACCAGGAGATTGATTCATAAGCTCAGGTATTTTCTTTTAAGACAACGAAATAATGGAAAAGTCTTTTTCCTTTTCTCACCTTTGACTTCATCAGAACATTTTTTCTTAGGCTTAGGCATTTATCACTGTGAGATGTTTTCTGTAATGCAAATTAATCTCATAACTTTTCACTAAAGCCTTTCAGATTTGTCAAACTCGTTTTACAAGTATGGCATCAGAACAACATATCATACTTATGTGACAGAGAAATTTTCAAAGAACCTGATTTTCACATAAGAACATCTCAGTTCTATTTCATAAAAAAAACATAACTCTCAGTGAAGTGGAGGAAAACAAACCGCTTTTATAATATATAATGTTAACCATTTGGAACCCAACAGGTATGAATAAGATATTCCTTCTGAAATATTGCAGACTCACATACACAGATTTCCACCTATTATTTTTTATTAGTAAGGTTCTTCATCTGTGTTACGTCCTTTGTAAATTAATACCCTATACTCAGGAACAATCCCTTCAGCACCTCTGAGGTCACTGATCTGATTGTTCTAAGCCATTTGGTGATCATTGGCAATAGTGCTGCAGAAGATGTTGTTCTGTAAGTACTTAAGTTGTGCTGCTTTTGTTTTTTAATTATTTTCTCTTTGATATTTATTAATATCTAAATCATTCTTTACATCATTTGATAATATTAAAATCTGACCAAACACTTTCATAGTCTTCATTTCACAGTCCCTAACTGTTTGGTCCACTTCAGAATAGAATCCAACCATTATTTTCAACACATTGTCACTTTTGTTTTTCTGAAGTGAATTTTCAATTCCTTCATACAGTGTATTCACTACAGAAGCCTGAATTCCGTCCTTGCTGGTAAAAACATATTATGTATTTAGTCTGCTTTACCGAATGCACACCATATGTTTGAAATGGCTGGACTTATTTTTAAATTTTCCCCCCATATCCTCTTTTATTTCTCGTTCTCCATAAATAACTATTGTGACTACTTTATGGTACCTTCCTACAAGGCCAGTCCCTAACAGGTCTGATTCCTCTAATACAGGGGTTTTTTTATTCCATGGAGAAATCATGTAGTCAGGGCTCAGAACTACAGCCTGATTTTTTTTATTTTTTTTTTTAACCTCTTACTGGTTGATTTTGCCCACACTACTCAACAACTGTATCACAGAGCCCAGTGCTTTCTTGTGACAAAGCACTGTCTAAACATAGGCCTGTGATTATGGTCAATCATGGTTTTAAGGCTTACAAGTACAGTGCAATTCATTAGTAGTAATGTAGAAGGAAGTATAGTTCTTTGGTTAGACACCCAGATGCATCCTGTGACATCCTGTGAGCAGGTTCAGTTGACTTAAATGGAAATATCTACCTTTAAGGACTTTTTTTAACGATTGCATGCTGCTACGGTTAGGTATGGCTTCAGGCTTAGATAGCATAGTCTAACATTTGATTGATATGGTCAGCAGTCCATACAAGAATAAAAGCTGTACTGCTGTTTTTCCCTGCTGCGCTAGTAATATTACCCGTTTACCCATAACTTCCAAACCAACAACTCTCACAGCTTTGATTGCACTTAGTTTCAGCATAAGAAGTCTGTACCACTGTTACAGCTGGGACAGATTTGGTGGTAATTTGCTTTGCCCTAGGAAGGTTAGTTAAAAAGAAAAGCAATAATTAGATTGCTTAAAGAAATCGATCCATATTGCGGAACATCTAGCTGACTTTGTTCAGGAAATATTTTACTTTTATTTCTATTGACTGATGGGCAATAATACATAATTGTGACAAATGATAAAGGAGTTTAATTAATCGGATGAACTGCTGAGGAATTGCTGCCTGATGTACATTCCTAAAACGACGACTGTGATTACTACTTTGTGCAACCTTGTTACAAGGCAACCTGCATAGTACTACTGATGTATCTGTGTTTTACAGTTTCTCATATAGATATCTTTGATAAGATATCATTTTGATAAGAAGTATAATATCCTTAGGAAAGAGAGAGAAAAGAGGAGGAGAGGAGAGGAGAGAGAGGAGAGGAGAGGAGAGGGGAGGAGAGGAGAGGAGAGGAGAGGCGAGGATAGAAGGGGAGAGGAAAGGACTAA
>VWYH01008317.1:26558-83885 GCA_013399365.1 Pampusana beccarii
GGAGAGGAGAGGAGAGGAGAGGAGAGGAGAGGAGAGGAGAGGAGATACTGCATGCTAAACAAGCTCTCTGGCATTAGCATGTGGCAGAATTGGAAAATAAGGAAAATAAGTGGCATAGAATAACATTAGAATACAAAGAAAGAGATAGGAGAAGTAAATGTCCTTTAGAGAGCATATGAAACAACTTCAGCTAAGATTTCAAGAAATTATGAAACTTTCTACGAAGGTTTAACTTTACTAATATGACAAATAAATAAATGGTGTGCCATTCATTTGCCACATATTAGATTGTTGAATGAATGGTGAAACCACCTTCGCAGGGCTTTTAATTGATGTGTTCTAGTTTACAGATTGAAAATGTTAAAGTACATAGACAGTAATGCATAGTAGCTCAACTGACTGGTGAAAATTTCTTTATCTTAAATTACTCTTACTTGTTCTATTACATTCTCATATCCTAAACTGTGATTAGCAGTGGTTTGTATCACCTTGATATTAGGCAGAATAACATGCTGCAATTGAAACTGCCTTATGAAAAACATTACCTGTGATCATTTGTAACAACCAGCTGCTACCTAGGAAACACTCTGTAAGGCCTTCATTTCCGGCTGAGCTATTCAGCTAAAACCAAGGTCTTCCAGATTTACTCCTTGTTTGTGCCCGAGCACTTAGTTATCTTGTCACAATCAACTTGTAGGTCATATTGGGCACCACAGCTGTTAGAGAAGAGCAAATAAATAATTTCTGGGAGATTATGACCTTCTTTTCTCTATGACAGACCAGAAGTGAAGTATGGAGCAATTTATACACATTAGCTTAGTGGGAAGTCAGCACTGTGAAATGACTTGTCTATAGTGGAGTCAGAACTGGATATGTCATACCTCATCAAAATGGTGTCTTCAAGCCTCCAGCTGTTACTGGAATCTGGATAGTCATGCCATTCTCCAACCTTTAGATCTGAACAGAAGTTATCAGATATTATATTTGTCCTAGTTCACACATACATAGTTTGCAATTCTGAAACAAAACCTCAATTTACACAAAACATATTTTAGTCATTAAAAAAAAAGAACAACAACTAAAACATTATCAAACATTTCTACATCGTTAAGTTATGTTCAGAACAGGGACAAAGGTATGGCAGGGTTTTATTTTCTTTTCTGCAGAGTCTTCGTTAGTACCACCTTTGCTGGATTTATGCAACAAAATAAAGATATCCCTGAAGTTGAAAAGGTCTTTGCCTAAATTTGTAAATCTAGGTCCCCTTTGTAGTCACTGAACAGAAATAATCAATTCTTAAGTAGGATTAATGTCTTCTTAAATTAGAGACCTAAACTAGGTCAGATGAAACAAGTTGTGGAAATACAGTGGTATTCGGTCAGTGTAGTATAAAAGAAGCAAGATAACCTCAAATGCAGAAGCTGTGAAAGTTGTAAAGATTTTAATTTAGGTGAGCTCAACACCATCTCTTCTGAACTTGAAAAAGCTTACTTCCTCTGCCACCTTTCCCTAATGAGAATAATTGAATTTCTTGACTGTTTTATACCCTTTCTTCTGATAAATTCCAGCTTTGCTAAAGCCAGATTTGGAACTTAAAAGATGTAGGAGAAAGGGTCCATGAGGTTAAAGGTTTGCAACTTTGTCCTATACGTACAGAAGTGAAACCGTTATGGCATCATTGGGACCAGAACCCATGAACTAAAAGTATGAAATGTATTTAAGCAACGTTTTACTCTCTAGTATGAATTAGTTCAATGAAATCCAGAATATCTTATCCTTCTTGTTCACACAGACTGGTCTGAAGAGGTTTTTTTTCTGTATTACTAACACTGACAGATCAGCCTCCTATGAACCGCAACAACCATATAGTAATTTCCCGATAAACTATAGGGAAGAGATTTGTTACTGTCAATTCTATATGATATAATATAATAAAAAAACTGTACTGTAGTAACCATTCTGGTTTTAATCCTGCAAAATTCTAGCTGACTTTGCTATCTTTATTCACTAATTAAAGGAAGGAAAAGTCACACCTAGTTGAAGAAAGTTAGAACAAACAAAATGGTGTTTGCACTAAATCCTTTAATGTTTGGAATTAATTTAATTGGGAAAAAAAGTTACTAAAAGAGCAAATTAAAAAAAGAAGGAGAAAGTACTCATAAGTACAAATGGAAAAGGTGAGAAAATAGAATTATCAATATAATGTATTCAGGATTTATACAAGTTAGTATAAGTCTCAGTGCCAGTGCTAGGAAAGTGTATTAAAAAGGATGCAAATAGAAATGTGTGTTTGTCAAGAAACAGATACTATGTAAAACAATGTGTTTACAAAAAAATACATTGCATACATTACTCAAGTGCATATCTGTTTATTCAGAAGCTCTGGAAATAGTACCATTTGTTGACCCACTTTATTTTGGTGATTAAATGTTGACAACTGTATTTGAAAATCATCCATTTGTTACTTAAAGATGGTTGTTTATTTGTTTGGTTTTAACTGTTGCTCCTAGATGACAGATCATGAATGAAATGAAAGGATGAAAAAAGTCTTAGTTATAATATGCCACTTGGTTCTGTGTTTTGCCTTTTATTGCAGTATGCATATATGAAAGAAGAGAAGCATGCTGAAATAATTCTTGGGAGAGTAGATGCAACCTGACAGACATAGAAATATCGTAGTTAATTAATCATAGCTATCAACAACTGTAACTGCAAACATCCCAGATATAATGCAATTAACATGGCAAGCTGAATCATATAGCAGCTCAATAATTTTCAACATAATCTTGTTATTTTATTCTGCATGTAAATATTCTTCTTCTAATTCACTTTGATCCAGTACTTCAGGATTTATGAGTACAGAAATCCCACTGAAGTTCAGGGAGATTTTGGTACCTACAAATTCCCTTTCTTCTTCAAGGCTCTGGGAAAAATTAAGTTTTACTGATGATTCTGATGGTATTCATTAATGCTATTGAAACTAGATGTAACAAAATTTAAAATTATTCAAAGCTCCCAATATACGTAAGACTCCTGGGGTTCCATGAATGGTTAGATTATAGAAAAAAAATCAAGAGAAAAACTGGAAGAAGCATATCAGTTTATACTTTTAATAAAATCTGTGTATGATCACAGATAGTGAATATTTTAATTGAAAAGTAGTATTCCCTTTTAACAACTATGGCATGGAAAATAGAAGCAATTTCTATTTTATGCCTTTTATAAAAAGTTCTGATTTTAATTAATTAGTTTTAATTAAATATTTATAAATATTAATGTATTTTGTGAAGGAAATTTTAAAAGAAAATTATTATACTGTATTTCATAGAAGAATCCATAAATAATTTCAGGATATAGTTCTATATGTTTCTTATCTTCAGAATAGTTAATTATTACTATAATAATCTTTATTATGGTAGCATATATCAGTCACATTTATAGATTCATGAGTTCCCTGTGATAGGAAATGTAGGAAGTACAAAGAGATGTTCTCTACTTACAAGGTAAACCAGCTAGACATAGACAGCTAGATGAAACTGGAAAATAAACAGGAAAAAACTACTGACTTCAGTAGAGCAGGTATTTTTATATAAAAATATGTCATTAAGGACAGAAAGAACAATATTCCTTTAGGTACCTACTCCTCTGCAATTCCTTGTGAAAATTTAGTTCAAGGCTATCGAATCAATAGTGTATACATTATAGTTCATGCTGACAGCATGGTAGAAAGAAAATTATTTTATTTTTACAAGAACATGCTCAAGGACCACCATTGTTCAAAGATGTCTTAATGACTTCTTTTTCTTCTGAGAAAAAAACTGCATAATAGAATAGAAGATTCTGGAAGATGTTGATCAAATATAAGAAAATATCTTGTGTCTTCCTTTCTTTATCTTTTCCTTTTTTAGACAAAAGTCTTCAAGTTTCTCTTGTGCTCCTTTTCATCTTTGTCAGAATTCCCTGAAAATATCTGTATAATAAACCCTTTCATAAAAACTCTTCAATGGGTCTGGAGATGTTCTGAGACGCAGGGTGGCTGGTGTACAGGCTTAAAATGCATCATTGCTTCTCTGTACTCTCTTTCTGTTGTGTCTCATTATAACCTTGCATAGTAACTTCTCTGAGAAAAAAAAATTACCTTTTTCAGGTCATGTCAGACTGATGATCCATGAAGGATTCAAAAGCTTTCTGCTAAGAAATAATAACAGCAGCAATGATAATAACCATGATATATTCTAAAGTACTTGAATCTTGCCCTTATTTTTTCACTTAAAAGTCATATGGTAATGTGATTTTTAAAAGTTCCAGATGCATGCTTTTCTCATTAACCATAGTGAGAGGATGTTTCTGTTATGGCAGAAATCATTTTGTCTAAGCTCCCTTTCACACCTCAACGTCTTCAGTATTAAAAGTTACTCTTAGGTTCAATTAAGGACTCTAATACTGCAACTCCACCTATTTCATGGAATCATAGAATGTCCTGAGTTGGAGGGGACCCACAATGATCATTGTGTCCAGCTCCTGTCCCTGCATATGACAACCCCACAGTTCACACCATGTGTCTCAGGGTGTTGTCCAGTCTTGAACACTGTCAGGCTTGGGGCCGTGACACCTCTCTGGGGAGCCTGTTCCAGTGTCCAGCACCCTCTGGGTGAAGAACCTTTCCCTAATGTCCAACCTAAACCTCCCCTGGCACACCTTCCTGCCATTCCCTTGGGTCCTATCGCTGGTCACAAGAGAGAAAAGGTCAGTGCCTGCCCCAACTCCTCCCCTTGTGAGGAAGCTGTAGACTGTGATGAGGTCTCCCCTCAGTCTCCTCTTCTCCAGGCTGAATAAACCAAGTGACTTTAGCCACTCCTCATATGGCTTCCTCTTCAAACCCTTCACCAACTTCATAGGCCTTTTCCGGACACTCTCCAGCAGCTTCCTATCTTTTTTATACTGTGGTGCCCAAAACTGCACAGAGTGCTCCAGGTGAGGCCACATCAGCGCAGAGCAGAGTGGGCCAATCACCTCCCTCACCCAACTGTCAATGCTGTGCTGGATGCACCCAGGACACGGTTGCCTTCTTGGCTGCCAGGGACACTGTTGGCTCATGTGCAACTTGCTGTCAACCAGCACCCCAGACCCCTCTCCGCAGAGCTGCTTTCCAGCATCTGGTCCCCAATTCTGTATGTACAGCCAGGGTTGCCGTGTCCCAGGTGCAAAATCTGGCTCTTGTCCTTGTTAGACTTCATGCGGTTGGTGATTGCCCAGTTCTCCAATTTGTCCGGATCCCTCTGCAGGGCCTATCTGCCCTCGAGAATGTCAACAGCTCCTCCTAATTTTGTGTCATTGATCAACTTAATTAGTATTCCATCAAGTCCTGTGTCCAAGTCATTTACGAAGACATTGAAGAGTAATGGCCCTAAGATGGATCCTTGTGGAACCCCACTAGTGACTTGTTGCCAGCCTGACATAACCCTATTTATTAGAACCCTTTGAGCCCAATCTGTCAGCCAGTTGCTCACCCACAGCACTGTGTGTTTATCCAGCTGTGTGCTGGACATCTTGTCCAGGAAGATACTCTGGGGGACAGTATCAAAGGCTGTACTGAAACCCGAAAAGGTTACATCAACAGTCTTCCCTTGGTCAAAGAGGTGGGTTTCTCCTCATGAAGCTGTACCGGCTGGGACCAATGATTGCATTATCATTCAGATGTTTTTCAATAACTCCCAGAACATTCTTCTCCATAATTTTTCCAGACACAGAAGTGAGGCTGAGAGGCCTGTAGTTGCCAGGGTCATCCCTGTTGCCCTTCTTGTAGATTGGGACAACATTTGCCGGCTTCCAGTCAACTGAGACTTCTCCAAATTCCCAGGAGAATTGAAAAATCATGGAGAGAGGTCTTGCTATGGCATCAGCCAGTCTTTAACTACCCTTGGATGAATCTCATCAGGCCCCATCGACCTGTAGGGATCTAGCTGGAGCAGCAAATCCTGCACAAGTTCCAGACTGATTGGGAGTTTATCATTCTCACAGCCATGGCATTAAACATGTCAGCTCTGTCTGTGTCCCTGTTTATGAGGTGACCATGCTCATCAAGTAATGGGCCAATGTTATTTCTAGTTTGCCTTTTGCTTTTAACATATTTTAAAAAGCCTTTTTTATTGTCCCTCACAGTATTGGCCAGCTTAAACCCTAGTTGAGCTTTGGCTGCACAAATTTCCTCTCTACAGTAGTGGCAAGCACCATATCTGCAGTCCTCCCATCATGCCTGGCCTTACTTCCACTGACCATATACCTTCTTTTTTCACTGTAGTTCAAGAAGATCCCTGCTCAGTAAAGCTGACTTTTTGCCTTGCCTACTTGGCTTTCTCCATGTTGGAATTGCCTGGTCCTGTGCTTTTAAGAGGTGGTACTTAAAAAGCAACTAGCACTGATGGACCCCAGCACCTTTAAAAGCTTTTTCTCAAGGCAACCTGAAGTCTGCTCTTCTCATATCCGGAGTTGAGGTCCTGCTAGCAGTTTTCCTTCTGTTAGTATAGATTTTAAATCTGACTGCTTCATGGTTACCGTGGCCAAGGCAGCCACCAATCACCACTTCACCCCTGAGATCCTCTCTGTTAGTGAGGAGCAGATCTAGGAGTGAACCTTTCCTGATCCATTCCCTTAGTACCTGCACCAAGGATTTATCATCCAGATGGTTTAGGAATCTTCTGGACCTGTTTGTACCACCTGTGTGATATTCCCAGTTGACATCTGGCAAGGTGCAGATGACTTAGAGGCTTTGCTTAGCTCCTTAAATAAATCATCAGTGTCGTCACCCTGGCTGGATGGTCTCTAGTAGACTCCCACGATGTCATCAGCTTTATTTGTCTGTCCCTTAATCCTTACCCAGAGGCTCTCAACTTTGCCATCGCCAACTGCCAGCTCCATGCATTCCAGCCCCTCTGCTACATACAATGCCACCCCTCCACCTCTTCTACCCTGCCTATCCCTTCTGAATAGCCTGCAGCCATCATGGCACATCAGTCACAGGACTTATCCCACTAGGTTTCACTTATGCCAATTATATCATATCCCTGGGACCGGGCCAGGGCTTCTAGTTCATCTTGCTTTTTCCCCATGCTGTACGCATTAGTGTAGAAACATTTCAAGTGTGGTTGACTGTGCCCTTCACTTTGTGGTGCAGTCTGAGGAATCTTGCTATCACGCAGCTCCTCAAGCTGTGGCATGCCATCCTGTTGCTTGTCACTGTCTAGCCTGGTACTGTCCCCCTTCATCCTAGTTTAATCTGGTATTCCTAGATAATAGGTGTATGCCAATACAAAATGATCTATTAATTTCTTTGGACATCTTTATACCCTGTGTGTATTGTATTTAGTTCATCAAATTTAGAAATTACCTGTACAATCTCACATCACTTCTTTTTTAATACCTGCCTTTCATTCTACTATAGCATGTGCTTGTGGGCTATTAAACATGACTTTTATATTTCCCATTGTTTGGAGTGTACAGTCAAACCATGTTTTTATTTTAGGTTATAATGGAATTTTGAAAAACATGTCTTTAATGGAATTATTTTCTCTGTAAATCTTACCTTTTTTAAAGAGTGACAATTCCAGCTCAAGGTCTATTTCTTAGTCCTATCTTTCAAAACAAGGAGAGGAAGGCTACACTCTCTATAGTGACAATGCAATGAATAAGTTTGTCCTTGGCCTGACAGAAGTGTTTTACCTTGTGTAGAGCTATTTTTACCTTATTGTAAAGAATATTGCCTGCTTTAAACTTATCTTTAGATATCTTCAGTATGCATCTTTAAACATTTTAATACATATCATACAATGCCCATTTTAAACTCCATAATAAATTTGCACACAAAATAGTTCAAACTTACAGAATTGGGCTAGCAGAAGACAATGTTCTGCACCAATCTAATTTCTACTTTTAAAGTTAGTTGACTGGTTCAAGTCACTGATAATGAACTAAAGAGACTTGCACAGCTTCTGTGCTAGGTTACCAAGCAATAACTGCCTAAAATAAAAATAAAATCTGATTTCCATTTTTAATTTGATCCTAAGTTCATAGCAGTTATCAGTGGACCATTGTCTGGGTCATGAAAACCTTCCCCTTCACTGTTGCTGTCATCGGCTGCAGCCAACAGAGAATGAATGATCCCTCCTATGCATGCCAAAAGGCAAACTACAGTGAACGCAAATTGGAAAGCTAATAACTGGCAAAAATTGCTCTAACTTTTTCTAACTTCCTTCAACGGCAGAATATGTCTCCCTTTATTTGGTTGTTTGTTTTGTTTCTAGTCCTGCAAAAGTTTTCTATTGCTTTGTCTGTCTTGAGATTTTTCTCGTTTCTTTTCCGTTACGCCTTTCACCTTCTGCTAAAGTGTTTGTTTTCTGTTGCGTCTTATTTAAACTGATACTCTTGTGGTGGTGAGTTTTATTCTTCCTCAATGCACATCACTACACACAAATTTGTGCTGGAAGAAACCCATACTTCAGCTCCTTTCAGCAGAATGGGGATGTCCACTGCAGGGACAGCCGTGCTACCTGGCAGCTGCTTGGGATCAGAGATCTGAGTGCTTTTCCTGAGTTTGTAACTCCTGTCAATGATCAAGTACTGCAATGAGCTAGTTACATCTGAAGCATAATTAGCACGTCCAGACAGTATTGCAGCAAACCCACTGGATTTAGTGTCTCGCATCTTCACTAGCTTTGGAATTTCTCTACTGTTTCCCTTTCATAGTAGAGACCACTCATGTGTCACAAGTTATTCTCTAGTAACACTGCATAACACTTTTTGAATTGAATATTTTTTCAGCAATAAAGACAATTACGCTACTCTTGCCATGCACATTCCATCTCAAGTGTTCTTTGCTAATATTATGTTTATGTTAGAAATGGCGACTGACACTTTACTATACATTTTCAAGGTAGTTAAGGTTGTGCCTCATGAAAGAATATGGAACTCACGTAGCTAATACACTAGGAACAGCTTTGAAAATAATACAATAGGTGTTATCATCTTTGCTGCTAACAGTGAGATAAGGGTAAATAAATCTAATCTTTCAGGGCATAAGATGAACACCTATGGAGCACAGAAATGCATTTTCTTATCAACCAGCCATGTACATTATCATAATAGGAAAGACAGACTAATTCCATGTCAGGCTGTCTGACATGTCACACATGTTGTGGGTTTATATTGCAGCAAGAATACTGAAACAATGGCTGTCATCGCTGTGTGAGAGGTTATGGTCCCCACTTCTGTCCACGCTATCTTTTATTATACATTATTTTAAAGTTCTTAAAGTAAAAATATGGGGTTTGAATATTTTTCTAGTAGCTGCCTTTCTTCTTTTTTTCAATATGGTTAGATATGAAATGGCTGAGATTTCCAGGAAATTAATTGAATTTTACTTTCATTTGATTCTTCCATAATGGACTTATGATTTTAACATGGGGGAACTGCAAGCATGATCCTACACATTTCCTTCCTTTTAAGCTTTCCTACATTTATTTGTTTTACAACTAAATCCCTTCTTTTGTACCTGTTAATCCTTTTTTTTCACTATATGCTAACAAGAAATCCACTTCAGAACTAACAGGTAGCCAAAAGGAGTTGAAATTCAAAGCTCTTTTTTACCTTCCTTCTTTAGTTTAAAATTAATTGGTTTGGACAAATAGAAACTTGAGTTACACAACGTACTTTTATGTTTAACTAAAAAAGAAGATCCTTGTTTTTCATTTAGAGAAAAAAAAAGAAAGAAAGAAATATTTGTCTATCACAACGCACACACAAAACAATAAATTGAAAAAAAAATCCTGCAGTTGCTATAGCTAATGCAAAAATAGTATTTATTCACCCGAGGAAAAAATAGCAAAACGTCCAAAACTTTTACTTCTATCTATAGAAGTTGCGATTTAGATGTCACAAATTTCCCTTATTTTGTGTTGACTGGCTTTCAGATTGTGCATCACAGATAGTAAAAACTTAATCTCAGGAATGGAAACACATTACCCTAGGTGACACAGGATTCTACATTAAAATTAAATATTTCATCTTCCAGAAAAGATATATAAATCAGAATTTTTTTAAGAGAATGAAAAATATTTCCCAAAAGTAAAGATTTTTTTAAAACAAAACAATATTTCAAATTGATTTTGGAATTTAAATCAAAAGACTGAAGTTCATATTTAAAAAAAAAAAAATGTGTCTGAAAATTCTAATTACTTGTTTTCCGACTTAAAACAAGTTGCAGAAATAATCTGTGAAAACAAATCTCAGAGACATTTTTTTTCGAAGTAGAAAAGGTTGCTTACTTGTCCGACTCTCTATAGAAATTTCAGAGAACTTCTCACACTGGTATGAATTTTTACTATTGGTCTCACAATATTTTCATTTATTCAGCTAATTGGATTCCGTGATCCAAATGTTTTCTAGAAAAAAAAATAAAATTGTTCATATAGCAGACTTGCAGTATGGCTTTCAGGTAGTTAGTGATATTAAAGCTCTTTTTCTGATGTCTGCACCGTAGGTTGTTTTTTTCCTCCAAATGCTGGTTAAGGAAGCACTAATATGACAATATTTTTTTTCCAACACACAGAGAAGTGGCCTATGTATTTCCCACAGAGCAGCTATTCTGGTTCTAGAACATCTTCTCAAAACATGTTGAAGCCGTAACACATAGTTCATGTTCTGTCCATTTTTTAAATTCATTGAGGTTTGTTCATGCATACGTTGTGGAGCTTTGAAGGCATTTGTGGAATAAATCAAACTGCATGTTTTAGGACACTCAATCACAGAAGATTCGGTATTTCTTGAGAAGTAAGACTACAAGAACAATTTTATGGAAATTCAGAGTCATTATTCCCCGAAAAATTGACCTTGAAAAAATGTCCTTAAGGATACACTATTTTTACAAGGACTCAGCAATAGAGTACTAAAAAATATTATTGTATTCCTAAATTGTGCATTACAATGGAAGCTAAGCATTGGTTTCTTAATGGACTGCAGACAATATTGGCTGATATATTAAATTCCTTTTAGAATAATTCAGGACTTAACACAAATGTACATAAACTTTCAGATCCACAGTCACATGCAAGTGAAATCCAGACATTCTTAACTAAGAAAACTTTTATTTGCAAGCTGTTCTCCCATCCAAAATAATTGATTATGCAGGGATATACCAGTCTGTTACTTTCTAGATGTAAAATAATAATAATTACATTGCTGCAGAATATACTATCAGGCAACATTTATTAGGTAACACTTTTAAGCGAAATGACACCAGATTGTATTATAATCCATAGTGGTCTTATTTTAAAATGCAATATAATATTTATTTAAATATTTCCTAGCAAAATTGTATATAATTTGTGAATATTGACATATTATTTGTTAAAATTCTAAAGAAGCCCATCCACCTTCTCTCTATTCAGATATGAAATCTACTGTTGAAATTAGAAAGCTGATTCATTTTGGCCAAAGACAGTGCAAATTTAGATACATTTAAATTTCAGGCTTCTGCCTATGCCCAAGACATCTTTTAGAAATGTGAAAAAGGCATTTTGAAAGATTATAAGTCTCTTTCCACCTAAAAAAGTGCACTTAAACCCATTATGAAATTCATCAAAGATGAAGTCATATTACTTTCAAAAATCATTGAACTTCAGCTTTATGCACTAGCAGGCATGGAGCAAGATGTGAAGCTTCAGCATCTGACAGAGGACAGTCAGCTGAGTGCAGTTAAGAAAGTAATAATTCTATTCAACCTGTTCAAACTGTTTGGTGCTGTCTGGCTCATACCAGCACCTCGGTCTGTACACAGACATTACAGGTACAACTAAAGGTCATTGAATGACAATGAGAGATGTTCCCACTGGCCTCGTCTATTCATATTTTGGATCCTCATTTAGTGCCTGCTGAAGCTTCAGTGTACTTTTCAAAGATATCTTTGGGAACCCTCGTTGCACCTCGCTTCGCTTTGATCCACATCAGAGAGAAATGTCTCTGGAAAAACCCTGAGCGAATAGAGATTTTAGATGGCATTCCTGGCACTGAGGAATAGATGGAGGCACCAGTCTGATGTCAGAACTGAGCTGCCACATCTGTTCTGCTACAGATATGTGTGCTAGAGCATACCTATTCACCTCAAATGTGAATCCAGATCCAGTGTTCCGTCTGGTAAATGGAGTAATAAATAAAGTAATAAATAAAAACAATGAAATGTTCATAGCAGCACCCTACAGCCTCATTCAAAAGTTCTTGTACAGAAAATGTAATGTTCCTTATTTGCCTGCTGGAAACTTCTGCAGGGAAGGTTTTGGAGGGAAACTATACTTACCCACAACTGGATTCTGTTTATAGCACTGAAGAAATCAGAAGGAAAGTATTTAAAAATATTAACTAACTTATAGATCAGATTCGGTTTTAGAACTAATAAAGCTGATTTTCCCTTCTTCTCATCACAATGTGTCGTGCAGTGTCCAGATGACGTTGGCAACATCATCAGTCTGGATGTTAGCCAGGGTGTTCTCTCCACTTTTATTTCCTTTTTTTTTTTCTCACTTCCACTGATGAAAAAAACCTAACAGGATGTGACGAAAGGAAATAAAAGCACTGAAAAATGTTTTTGTAAACTGTATTTACATTGTCTATTGCTTTTCCTTTGATATCATATCCAAATACACTAAAAAGATAATAAAGTGCTAATGCAACATGGAATACTTTGTAATGGAAATAGATTTATTTTTAAAGGCCCTCCTCTTTAAGATATCAAAAAAGGAACTGTCAGCTTTACAAGAGGAAATAAAACGTAAGTCACAGTAGTCACAAAGTTTAAAATCTTTGGTATGTAACTATAGTGTTCTGTTTTTTTGATAGATCTGGGGAATTTTAGCGGTCGGACAAGAAGTGCTGTCTCTGTACGTGAAGGTCAAGGAGTTGTTCTGATGTGCTCCCCTCCACTTCATTCGCCAGGTACAGTAGCCTGCAGCTTGTTTGCACACTGGTCCTTTACACTTATTATTGGATGCTCCATATTTTAGATACAACATGTATTTGATTGCAGAATTTAAAAAAATGAAATATCCACCACTCTGCTGATAGTTTTTAAAGTACCAAAGAAATAATTAAAGCTCATATACTGCAGATGCCACTGAATAGCAACAGAATTTCTGTTCCAAGATTGTCTTATTTCCTCATATTAAACTTGAATATAAAAACAATAGTCTCTGTGCCACCAGTTGTGAATATGCTGCCTTGAGGTCACAGGAGATTTCTTTTAGAGTTTAAAAGCCTTCAGAAATATTGTTCCAAATGTCAGTGTCGTGATACAGTTGTTGAATACAAATTGTCTTTTGCTTTCAGTAGTACAGCCACGATTCTGGTTGCTTCCTCTTGCTGTATAGCTTAGTTTCAAGTACAACTGCATTAGTGCCGGAAGTCAGAAATATCATAAATCCCATTAAATACCTGTGAATTCCCAAATGAAAGTGTAGATATTCTAGAGAGCTTACATTTTTGCTTTTCAAATTGGCACTCCAGCAATGTCTGCAGATAGCTAAGTAAATCTTTATATTTACATGCTGTATAGCACCTGGAGACAATATGGTAGACAGAATATCTTATTTTTCATTAGATGCAGTATATCCCATCATTTTCCTCTTCAGAAAATTAGATTTATACTGAGAGGACTTTTTTTTTGTTGAAATCTGAGCCCTGGAAAAAGTAACATGGCAAGGTGAAGAGATACGGAAAATAAAGTCTCTTCTGAGTTTCCATTAAATAAATTTGTTTAGTTTTTATTTATTCTGGAATGATTGTTATTACTGTATTACAATTATCAATGTAATTAATGCTTATTATCTTCTGGCCATCAATATGCTTTTCTCTCTTCTGCGTACATTCTCTTTTTATGGTGGCTTTTATAATCTATTTCCGAGGTTGATACTACTATCTCTATGTGATGGAATTGAGTGCATGATGTTAAGGCTTGATGATGATAAGTGAACTGGGAGGGAAAAGGAGTAGGCAGAAAAGGTGAGAGATGGTTTCAACACCACAGCTGAATACGATTTCCACAAACAGACTGAGTGTAAGGACAGATGGGCATCAATTTGTGAAGTAGCCATACACCTTTAAACAGCTGTCATTCCACAAAATGAACCTTATATATGATCAAACTGTTTATATTTTTTTTCTCTAAAATTATAATATAACCACAGAATTAGTTAATCGTTTAGGTTGGAAAAGACCCTTAAGATTGAGTCCAACCATTACCCAACACTGCCTAGTCCACCACTAAACCATGTCCCTAAGTGCCTCATCGATACACCTTTTAAACACCTCCAGGGATGGTGACTCCACCACTTCCCTGGGCAGCCTGTTCCAATATCTGACAACCCTTCTGTGAAGAAACTTTTCCTAATATCCAAACTAAACCTTCCCTGGTACAACCTGAGGCCATTTTCTCTCATCCTATCACTTGTTACTTGGGAGAAGAGACCAACACCCACTTCACTAAAACCTGCTTTCAGGTAGTTGTAGGCAGTGATGAGGTCTCCCATAAGCCTCCTTTTCTCCAGGCTAAGCAGCCCCAGGTCCCTCAATCACTCCTTATAAGACTTGTGCTCCAGACTCCTCACAAGCTTCATTGACCTTCTCTGAACTCACTCCAGCACCTCAGTGTCTTTCCTGTCATGAAAGGCCCAAAACTGAATACAGGATTTGAGGTGGGGCCTCACCAGCGCCAGGTACAGGGGGATGATCACTTCCCTTATCTTACTGGCCACACTATTTCTGATGCAAGCCAGGATGCTGTTGGCCTTTTTGACCACCTGGGCACACTGTTGACTCATATTCAGCTGTCAACCAGCACCCTCAGGTCCTTTTCCTCTAGGGAGCTTTCCAGCCACTCTTCCCCAAGCCTGTAGTGTTGCACGGGGTTCTTGTGAACCAAGTTCTGGACCCAGCACTTGGCCTTGTTGAACTTGATATGATAGGCCTTGCCCCACCAATCCAGCTGGTTCAGATCCCTCTGTAGAGCCTTCCTACCCTCAAGCAGATAAAAATTTGCACCCAACTTGGTGTCATCTGCAAACTTACTGAGGGTGCATTCAATACCCTCATCCAGATCATCGATAAAGAGGTTAAACCCAACTGGACACAATACTGCACCCTGGGGAACACCACTTGTGACTGGTCACCAACTGGATTTGACTCCATTCACCACAACTCTTTGGGCCCAACCATCCAGCCAGTATTTTTACCCAGCAAAGAATGTGCCTGTCCAAGTCAGTTTCTCCAGGAGAATGTGGGAAACACATGTCAAAGGCTTTCTTAAAGTCCACGACCTTTCCCTCATCCACTGAGTGGGCCACCTTGTCATAGAAGCAAGTCAGGTTAGTCAAGCAGGACTAACTAGTCATAACCTCTCCTTTTCTTTCCTTTTTTTTTTCCTAAGATCCAGCCAAAGCTCTGGATTATGTTTTTGGACTTACAATTAGAAATATTCCAATGCAATGTTCTACTGTAATACACACACTGACTTCGATGGTGAAAAACTGGTATCTTTCGTTTTCATCAGTGGGCCAGCAAAACCCCTGCTGTGGAAATTACTGTGCTCACAGACAGTGCTCAGTTGGTTTAGTTTATATTGTTTGAGCACTGGTATTCTGTGCCAGAAGGAAAACTACTTCTAGGAAAATATTTTGATGCCTTGTTGGCATAATTTTGTCACCATAGCTATGCCAAGAAGGGTTCTGCAGTGTAGAGGAGTAATCACTGAAATCTGTAAAAATTGCATTGCTAGGCAGATGTAAACACAACCTTATGTGAGAGGGAATGAGATTTGACCTCCCTTTCTTTGTTCACCATATAATGAAGAATACAATCCCCCTCCAGCTCCCTACTTGCAAAATACTGAGGGGCTGCAAGTCCTTGTGGTATTCCAGTGGGACAGAAAGTGATATTACTAGAGTGGCTGCAGCCTCCTGGGAAATGGGAGAGCTACCTTCATATGCCCTCCAAAAAATTCCACACCTGGTGATGTTTCAACAATAAATCACTCCACAAAGCTCAGACACTAAGGTACAAGATATTAATGAAAGATGACTGCCAGATCAGAGTCAGTTTGCAAAAAATAATTTTGAACGAAAGCAGAACTTTAAGGGGAGTGTGAATTCAATTCCGAAATTAAGCAGTGAGTATGAAACTTCTCTTTCAGATACAACAAAACTCTTTTGCAGAAGAACTTCAAGGATTTGTGTGCAGGAACATCTAAAATACTTTTTTTTTTTTTAAAGCATTTAGTTTCTGGATACTCGATTTTAGTTTTTGTGTCTGATTTGCAAAGATGGTATTGTCTTCTAAATAGTCCTAAGAAATTTTTACTCTTAAAATCACCTGGGAGATGAACCTTCAAGTGAATGTTGAGCTATTGTAGTGGATATATCTAAGCGAAAGACTATTTAGAGCATGTGTGAAATATGTGAACTTCTAAGATTAACAAGATCATGGTTTATGGGGGTGTTTTTGATGATAGAGAATTTTTTTGTGGATGAATACCACAAACTTCACTATATTGATTTATTCACATTGATCAGCACCTTTTGAAATAATTTTCACTTACTTATCCCAGGAGATAAATCCATGATACAATATCAAACCTGATAATTCTCCACAACCTTATAAGTAATTTGTCCTTCAATAGAATCCCATTTCTCAATCTCTGAAGTCAATACCTACTTAGAAAATTGCCTAAGAATTTCAGGATTGAGCCCTTTTAGAAAATGACGAAATCATCATGGGAAAAGAAAGATGATTTAATGAAAGAACACTATATTAAAGAGATATTGGTTTATTAACGTGTTTTCAAATAGAAGATAAAGTAAATACGTTTGATTGAATAATATTGACATTCCATTCTTACAGAACACAATTCTAGAAAAATCTGAAAGTCTTTACAAAGCACCACTGACTGCAAAAAATACTACTCTAATTTATTTGAGAAGAATGTAATCAGAAAACAAGTTTCATATGTATACAGACTTGATTTCTGTTTATTAATGCTGTGATATATTATCAAGAGGCAATGCAGTAAACAAACAGGCACAAATTTGTGATATGTATAGATTAATCATGTAGATTTTCATTAGACTGATGTCCAAATATTTGACAGAGGAAATAAGAAAAAAAAAAAAAAGAACCAGAAATATATTCAGAATATTTGCAGTGCAGATTCAAATGGATAATAATTTATTGGTTTTAATAAATGAGTTTGTTAAGTTATTGTTGTCTTTGCTGAGAAGCAGCTGAGCACCAAACTAAGGCAGTTTTGTGGGAAAAACACCATCTCTGCTTTCAGAATGGTGAATAAAACGTTCAACCAAAAGGATTTTGTGCAGATTCCTTATGACAAACAGCCACCAGCAGATTCTCACCTCCTGGTTTTCCTGGACCATCACTCCAAAAAAATACTGCGTCTGATTTCACTGGGAGTCCTGTAGCATTTTAATGTGTCTGCTACAGAAGCCTTTCAACTGATACTTTTTGTTTCAGTGCCTGAAGCTGTCCCTTGTAAAATACATTAATCGTGGAAAACCTGATCATAAACATTATCCTTTTTTTTCTTTCCATAAAGATAACATTTGATTCTTTGCCACCCTCCATTAGGTTTTTCTCCTAAATGGGTTTCCAAGACAGTTAACTCTTAGGTAAGTTTGTTAAATTAGAGGTTCATTAATTACCAACAGTTTAAATAACAAGCTTTGTTTGATGTCTCCATTTTAAAAGGTCTCTGCTGCTCTTTTTCCATAAACAGGATTATGGCATTTCATTGTGGTATTCTAAAGGATGTAAATATAGGGTTTTATTGAGTCATTTAATCATCTTAATTACAAGGTTTACCATAGCGAGATTAAAAATGAATGGAAGATTTCATCCAGATTTACATGTTTCCCTCAGAATTAATACTTTCAGCTGAGCTTTTTAAGGCTTTTGTTCAAAGCTTTCAGTATGAGCTTGATAGAGAACGACGATTCCCATTGTTAGAATGAGAACAGCGCTGATGTGCACAGGGGAAGGCAGATACGTGCTTACTCCTGCCTCAAAGGGACGCTGCTGTCTGGAGGGAGCACTGAGACTTAATCTTTCCACAGTATGTAACATCTGTAGAGATGTTAAACTACTTTTTTTTTTTTNAGGACAAAGCTGATCTTACCCAGTTTGGAAACTGTATTACAGGCTGTATCTTTTGCTCCTCCACTTTAGTGTTATAAAACTGTAGTTTTCACGAGAAATGCTTCAGTAAAGATGATAAATGCCAGTGCTCTGGGGATCACAGTCCTTCCCATGCATCTTCTGGATGTCTGCATGCCATGTTGCTAAACTAGCAAGCTGCTAAAACTAAACTTTCTGCTAAGGTCCAGGATATTTTGTTCTCTTCTATTTCCCACACAGCTGTCCTAGTCCTCATATTCTCTAGAGAAAGTCACATCAAATAATGTTTTAAGTTGTTTTGTGCTCCTATTTGTGTGTACTTTGAACATACACAGAAAACTACCTTGGAAGTAAACACAAACCAGTCACTTCTCGCTGCTCAGGGTCTGCAAAGGGAATCAGAAAGCTGCGTTTGTGCTAAAACTGCAGCTTTGGACTGCAGCTCCACTAAAGTAAGAAACCAAGTCCAACTGAAGTGCTGTAGTTCTCTAGTTCAGAACTCCCCTAGTTAGGCCCACACTGCACGAATTATACATAGAAATAACGAGGCAGGCTCTAAATGGCCTCATTCAGGTACAGAATTGAAATAAGTAGACTTCTCCAAGCAAATTAGTTATGATAACAAGATTGTTGTATTTGGGCTGAACTGCCCTCAGTGTTCTCAGTAGCTTGTTTACAGGCAATTGGCTCTGGTATTTGCATGCAGGAGACAGCACATCCAGTTTTGAAGGCATCTGTACACCCTCTTCCTCTGTTTACTCAGCTGACTTTTGTGAATGCAATTCACAGTGTCTAACTTTATATACCTATTTATATGGAGGCCACAAGGTTATCTCAAGGATGCAGATTCAGTCCCAGGATCCAGACACCACAATGCTGTGTGTTTCAGTGCACAGCATCAGAGAATTTCAGTCTTTATGTGGATCTAGCTGTTACCAGTTTCTTCAAAAGCATAGGAAGCCCGCATGAACTTGGATCTCTGAATCTCTGTCTCTCTTAAGACATGACTGGGTGCTACCTCATCATGCTCACTGTAGGTGAGGTTCCTTCGAGATCATGATTTGTGATGTCGGTATAGTTCTGTATGTATTAAATAGCGAAGCAATATCCAAATTTGTTCTGATATGTTTTTTTTCAGATCTGACTTTCTGATATCTATTTTTCTATCTATACTTCTGATATCTGTATCTGATGGAAAGCTGTATAATTTGCTTCCAGGAGAGAACAGTGTAGGTGAAACAGTTACATTAGAACAGTTACAGCAAAACTTATTAGTCAGTACCTTTTATCAGTAGTTTGTAGAGATTAATATGTAAGAAACTGGTGGCATCAAATAGAACATTTCATATTCACTGGACATAAATATCATCTACAAACTGCTAGGCTTGCGGGAAAGGTAGAACTGTCCAACATTCTGATACTTCTACTAGCAAAGGTGAGGTTTAAAGGAAGTTGTTAAATTGTTAAGATCGTGGCCAAATTTGTGTCCTGGACTTAACAAACAGCTGATCTGTAATAAGGGGATCCATGTGAAAACATATAGAACACCCATCTTAACACTGTTTAATTTATTTCATAACTGCATTCCAAAGCTTGTGCTTCTTCACACATTTTAATTCGTCATCGTGATAACAGCTACAGGCCACTTAGTATTAGAAAATGATTGCTAACTATGTAGGACAGAAAAGTTTATTTAATAAACCTATAATATGTCACATATAGAAGGCAAGATGACACAGTCACAGAATCACAAACTGGTTGGGGTTGAAAGGGACGTCTGGAGATCATCTAGTCCAACCCACCTGCTAAAGCAGGTTCACCAAAGATGATCACACAGGATCATGTCCAGGTGGGTTTTGAATGTGTCCAGAGAAGCAGACTCCACAACCTCTCTGGGCAGCCTCTTCCAGTGCTCTGGCACCCTCTAAGTCACGAAGTTTCTCCTCATGTTTAGATGGAACCTCTTGAGCTTCGGTCTGTGCCCGTTGCCCCTCGTCCTGTCATTAGGCACCACTGAAAAGAGTCTGGTTCCATCCTCTTGACACCCACCATTGAGATATTTAGAAGCATAAATAAGGTCCTCTCTCAGCCTTCTCTTCTCCAGGCTGAACAGACCCAGCTTTCTCAGCCTTTCCTCATAAGAAAGATGCTCCAGGCCCCTAATCATCTCTCTAGCGCTCCACTGGACACTGTCTAATAATTCATTGTCCTTCTAAAACTGAGGACCCCAGAACTGGACACACAACTCCAGATGAGGCCTCACCAAGGCAGAGCAGAGAAGGGAATAACCTCCATTGACCTGCTGGTCATACTATTCCTAATGCACCCCAGGATACCATTGGCCTTGTTGGCCACAAGGGCACATAACTTGTCTATCACTTCTTGACATACCCATAACACATAAATGATCATAATGTATATGTAAAATATTTTAAAGGCACTGTTTTGAGAGCCACATGTATCAACTGAATGACTTAGTTATGAATTGAAAGGTTCCTACAGTTCCCTCTTAGCTTTACTGTATTTTTGTGTTCATTCGATTTTAAAAGAATGTTAATGAAGCTTGAACTTTACTTTTCAATAATAAGAGAAAAAAAATATTTTAGAAGACAGATACAGAGTCCTTCAAACTCTATATTCTTATCCTAATTCTGAGTTAATTCCATAGGGTCATCTTGTCCCTTCACTCACAATTTTTCCCTGAAAGAATCATAAAGATGTCTCGCATCTCCTACTTTATCGCTTTTACTAGATTGCTTTTGAAACTTTCTTGTCTAGTAATACTTATTCCCATGTGTGTTATCATTAAAGTGAATGCTTATGGCCCCTGACATGGTCCGATATAGGAATTCTTTATCTGTGCAACTGATTGATGACTATGCCGCTAGTTTTCATTATGGAATGAACAAACACAATTAGCTTCTTTTTTTTTTTTCTTCTATGGTCTTTTCATTACTCAGTACATGACCAATAATTTTGTTCCTGACTTCCCTGGAGCACTTTACAGGCTTTTCTTCCTCAATCTTGTTGAAGGCATGCATCTGAGGATTGAAACTCAAGAGTTTGGGAATGATAGAATTTTCTGTAGGGTAGCATTGTAACAAGCTATGATTGCCAATGCGGAGTTACTCCCTGTCTGTTGGCAATGTGTTGTTATTAGATTTTAATTACATTTTAATGATCTGCATGTGCCCCAAATTTCAGGCAATGTCTGCATAGTAGTCATATGGATAAAAAATTACTGCTTATTTAAACTTTCTTGACATAGAAGTCTAGATTTTTTCTTCATTTTTTTTTTTCATAATTTGAAAAGTAGTAAATGAACACAAATGCATTACTAGTCCAACCATAATGAATTTTCCCAATGAACTTGTAATTTAGCATTTAAAAAAAAAACAAACAAAAAACCAACCAAACAAAAACTTTTCAAGTGTTATAACTGCTGATAAATCATCCCCACCCCCTTAAAAACACTAATAATTATTTCAGAAAACATGCTAAGATACACTAGAAACTGAAAGTCTAATGTCCGTAGACTCACTGGATCACTCACTGGAGCTGTTCTTCCCCTCAGGGACTATGAAAACATAGTGAGAGAAAGCTGGTTGACCTTGGCCAATTAAGCCAGCACACAACGCTGGATGAAGGGGCAGCCCTGACAAGGTTCTCCTTAAGGGACATGTGCTATAGTTGCACAGCCACACTATTGTCAACAAATATCACCCCATCTGCCAGTTCAGGAGAATCAAAGTGAAATGAGACACCAAGGGAAGAGGAAGGAAACATGGGAGATTAATTAATTTTAAAAATGCATTGAGTGTGTTGGCCTGCAGGCTCCTGCTCTGTTGCCTTTCAGGTGCCAGCCGTGTGTGGCCATTTGTCTACAGCTTGACAAATGGGACAATAATGATGAAATGTGTCTGCAGTGGGTAAGCTCCTCTTCCCTGGAGACGAGTTACTATCCTGTTACTGAGATGTCCCTACAAATTAGACATAACTATCAGCAACCCTTCAGTCCAGCGATTAAACAAGACAATATTGTCCTTCCAGATTTAACAGAAATATATGTTCATGGTATCACAACGATATTTCCGCAACCAGTGTTGTAAAGGTACTGATTAAAGTAAGGAAATAGTGTTGCAAAAACTTTTTCTTTGGCACAGGCTGTATGACTTCTAAAATAGCAGAATCCCAACACTAATAGATTTAAGATTGGAGTAGCATACAGCAGTCACAGCCACAGAGGTACAGGCTCTCACAAAATTGACCCTCTCATAATAACCTTCCTATTAGAATCCGTTTGCTATTTAGTTCTCATGTTTTACTAAGCTGGTGTCTGGAACAATACCGTTTTACAAACATGTCAGTTAGTTAAATGTCAGAAAGCACATTTTGTTTAAGAGAGGAAATTCTTAATTAATCCCAATTACCACTCCACTTCATACTACAGAAAAGAATAGAGTGAGAGTGCACATGTTAATCAATGTAACTAAGGGGAAGCATCCAGAAATACAATGCTGATCAGGCAGCTGAAACAGGAGGAAACATAAGGAGGAAGACAGGAGAAATGATTCATTCCTAAGGGTCTGGAGTCTAGCTTTTTCTCTCTGTTACCATTGTGGGGAAATCTTAAAGGATTTTAAAAAAAAAAAAAAAAGGATGAAAGCAGTGGAGTTTTCAGAAAATGCAGCTCTTCCCAGACTAGGCATGATTAACTGAATTCAGCAGTGATTCTGGTAGAGACGACTACTGAAAACGTTAGGTGGTCAGTCTTGAGTCAGAAGGAGAAAGCTTTGTACTGAACTGATCTGAGTTCTGTAAGATGTCATTAACAAGTTTCCCTGTAGAATGAAGTCACTTATTCCTTATTTTGTAAGTATGATATGAAAGTGAACTTGCAACCATTTGAGGTGATATAATGCTTAATGAGACACACAGATTTTCATATAGCCTTATTGAATCAGTTCAGGCAGATTGTTCCAAATAAATGAAGCAGTATGAAAACAATTCTAGTTGGGATATTTAGTTTTCATTTTCTCTTTCTAAGAGGAAACTAGAAATTGCTTTGAAATATATATCTCTGTGTATTTATGGTTTTTTTCTACCAATACAATTGTAACTGGCATGAAGGTAGTTGTATCTTAACGGTAAATATGTTGAAGGCAATTGCTTGGATTTTCCAAGGAGAAAATGACTGAATAGCTATAAGCATAATATCATAGAGTTCAGACAAAAATCTGAATTATTACAGCCAAATCCAAACTACTGTGCAGCAGCACATGTGCATCCTTTATCTTCTGACAATAGAAGATGTTTCCAGAGTAAAAACAGTGGAAAAGTGACTTATTTTTTGATCATAATGCCATGTTTTTAACAATGCAATGATTAATATCACACTTAACTCTGATAATTTGATTGCCCACTTCTATCTCCTGTGTTCTCATGCTATGTTCCAATATTGTTAAAATCATTGCTGATTACTTCATTAGCCAGCTAATACAATTCCTGTTGTGTTGATGCTATTACCCTAGAGTGGAGAATCTGTAACTGGAAAATTTCACTTCATTTATTGGTTAATTGAAGCATTAATTTTCATGGCATTTTCCTCTTTCAATAATTAAGGGAGTCTTCCATAGGAGACTGCAGGGATGAAAATTCAGGAAGAAGGGAGAATGGAAAGAAGTATGTAGATATTACTGATGAAGAGTTTATCCATGTTTGGCTTTTCCTGCAGAACAACAGGTTCCGTTAGGAGTTTAGCAAACTATCATGTAGTTTCAATCCTGAAGAGTCTATTTTCAGCTCTGCCAAATGCAAGATGAAAGGAAGGAGTGCTACCAATTTTACAGAGGATAAGAGAGGATAATCTAAAAAGACAATTTCAAGAAAAGCCTAAAATTGCCGTGATTTACAGGCCAGATCTTGTGACTTTACAGCATCGTACTTCATGTCTAAAAGGAAAAGGGCTTTGAAAAACATAGTTAGTCTTTTGAAAACTATGCACATACTCAGCACAGGAGGGAGCAGAATTGCCTGTTACTGGCATTTCTTTAATAATGATGTTTCTTTTTAGGAAAAAAATCAGGGACAGTTGGACAAACATTTTTTTTTTTTCCTGTGTGATACGGATACATAATGTGACACATCAGGAGTCGCTTTCACTGCTATTGCTAAGGGGTTGAGGAGGAGAGGTGATAATCATGGGACACTGCCCTAGGCTGAAAGTGAGAGAAGGCTATGTATTATCTCTAAATAACAATTATGTGACAAGCAGAAGATGGATGGAAGCAGTTCACGGGGTTTCCAGTAGTGCAGAACAATGTGCACAGGGACTCAACAGTGTATTGTCTGTATGTAGGAACAGGTAAGAGTTACAGTCTCTACATTGTTAAATTGTATATGATTGATTGCTGCTGAGGTTATTTGTAGTGGTTTATTTGTACAACATGGTTGAACAGCATTATCAGTATTCTAGGGTAGTTTGCTAATGTGACATGTATCTTCCTCTTCATCTGCACTTTGAGTTATTTTTTAATTAAGATTAAAAAATAATCTGTCATTGTCATTCTTAATATTTTAAATTGTCTTTTGGGGACAATAATGCTGGTATATGTTATTCTCTGAAGCATATGTTCACACATCCCATTGTGTTTAGGAAGTTGTAATGAAGCTTTCCATTCCTTGGTACGTTTAAGCCTAGAAAATATACCAAGAAGGAGCCGAGCACTAGACCTGGAGCATCTGGGGGATTATGCTATTTATATTGCTAATTATTTTTTTATGCATTTGAAAATCAAATTCAAAGAGAAAATGAGGGGGTAGCTACCCATCTCCAATGTTCATCTACACAGTTCCTAAGGATTCATTGACTATAACTTTTTCATGTTTGCTTTGGCATTTCTTCTAGATGTGCAAATTGCTGGTGAGGAGAGGAAGGAGTACTAGAAATTAAAGGAATTATATATTAGTGAAGATTTCACTTTGATTCATGACTTCTGGGAAGTCAATTCCTGCCATCTTCTTCAGTTTTCCCATATAAAAGTGATGATAATGCTACTGCCCTTGATTTGAGATCTTAGAATAATAAATACCATAGGAGCAAAGGAGCAGGTCCAAGGAAGACCTATCAGTCAGATTGTGCCATGGCCATGGTGAAATTCACCAAACACTGACCTGCAGACAGGCCCAGAAAAAGCCTTTAAATCTATACTAAAACACCTAGCACCAAGAGAATACAGAGGCAGTGGGGTGTATCTTAAGTTCAAGATGTGCAGCTTTACAAAAGTGACTCTACAGACTCCAAGTACTCAGTTTCTGCCAATGCAATTCCTATGACAATAGCATGGGTGGTGAAGGCTATTAGAAAAGATTGTGTTTTGAGTATAAACTAGAACTGCAGTAGCCTTTTATTTTTATTTTTACACCCAGAGGCCTGAAATTAAATCATGTTAAATAAATCTTCCTACTACTGTTAATCCTTCCTGCCATTAGGAATCAAGGTGAATGAGGGATGAAGTGACAAATTCAAGTTCCTTTCTTCCTTAGAAGTGCAAAAAGCCAAACTGAAACATACATATAAACTCATTGAGATACTGATACTCTGATAATTGGAGTACTATTTAATATTTTCAGCCAAATTACAGAATTTCCTTAACAGAGCTTCTGTTGCTGAATGATGAATAGGGGAAAGATAGGGATGCTGAGATTTTTCATCTCTCAGCTGAAAAAGAGATAATGTCACTCTTGCACTTGACAGAGCGATATTCCACAAATTTGGATCCAGTTTGATCATCATCCTATCATTATTTTGGTGGGGTTTTTTTTAGTTTTGATGAATGTCCTAGTTATGTCTTTGAAATGCATTAATTTATTGTTATCACTGCAGTAGTCATAAAACTAAATTGCAATGTAATACAGCAACCCACTTGAATTCAGGATTCTGGGGTTCACTGCAGGTAACACTGCTCTGGAGTATGACTTTATATTGTGTGTAAGAAAAAATAGACAATGCTGGAGTAAATATCGCACCTGTGCCATTAAAATGTAGAGAAAATCAAGTATCATAGCATCATCAGAGAGCAAGAGAGATGTGAAGCGTAAAAGAGAAAAAAAGAAGAAAAATAAATTTATTTTAAATTCTGTTGAATGGTTTGCCAGACAAAATAGTCTCCACATATAAATATTCTATACAGGGATGTGTTTTCTTGAGCTTTAAACAATATCCTTATTATTATCTGATGCCGCACTTTCCATATGAGCACAACAGTTAGTACCACAAAATTGTCATTCATTCAAATTATTCAGAAATAATCGTGTGTTACTGTACATTCAAAACATTTCCATAAGCTATCCAAATCAGAATTTACCAGTGATTCATCCTGCAGATTTGCTACTACCAAGTTTTATATCTGTCGTAGATCAGTGCTTCTAAACTGCATATATTTGTTCTTAACCGTTAAGATGTTCAGCAGCAGAGGATAAAGATTTCCAGAACTGATCTCTTTGGTCATGTTTTGCAGTCAGTTTTTAATGCTTTCAGTGCACAGTAAGTTAATTTTGAGGTTATTCCTGTTATTTTAATCGTCACGTTCTTTTATAAAACATGAATTCTAGGTACATTACTGAAACTTTGCTGTCTTTGTTGATAAAAAGAACAATAAAAACATACTGAGTTAGACTAGATTTATTTTCTTCCAATATTGTTAATTATATCTCACTTTTTAAACTGGATATTAATGAAGTCTCATATCAGTGATTGTGTTATTTCGTCTAAGATTGAAGTTGATGGACTTATAATGGTGTCAGTCTACTTGATTACCCTTTCTAATGCTGGAACAAAATTATCTCTAATTCTTGTCTGTGGAAATTACTAATCGTATATCATAGAATCATTTAGGTTGGAAAAGACCTTTAAGATAATATAGTCCAATGTCCCTAAGCATCATGTTTATATATCTTCTAAATACTTCCAGGGATGGTGACTCAACCAGTTCCCCAGGCAGCCTGTTCCAATGCTTGACAGCCCTTTCAGTGAACAGTTTTTTCCAAATATCCAATCTAAACCTCTCCTGGCACAACTTCAGGCTGTTGCCTCTCATTCTATCACTTGTTACTCGGGAGAAGAGAGCAACAACCTCCTTTCAGGTAGTTGTAGACAGCGATCAGGTCTCCCCTCAGCCTCCTTTTCTCCAGGCTGAATAGCCCCAGTTCCCTCACCTGCTTCTCATCAGACTTGTGTTCCAGACCCTTCACCAGCTTCGTTGTCTTTCTGTGAACTCTCTCCAGTACCTCAATGTCTTTCCTGTAGTGAAGGGCCCAAAACTGAACACAGGATTTGAGGTGCAGCCTCACCAGTGCCAAGTACGGGGGACAATCACTTACCTAGTTCTGCTGGCCATAGATGTTTCAATAGTTCTAGTCAGTAGTATTGATTAAAAGAGCTCCAGTGCTAATGCTCTGAATTCTGAATTAAGTTCTCTGGTATTACTTATTTAGGCTGTTTAACCTTATTCCTCTTTACCATTCACTTTTCTTCTGCTTTTCAGAGAAGAGCATTGCACAGAGACATCTGCATTACCTGGCGTGTTATAAAACACTGTATATAAAACACTGAACATCACTGCATATGGAGCATTCAGGATTTTTCTACACAAGTATTGATTTCCATTTCAACCTAATAGTAGATTAGTATCAATAGTAGAGCTGTTGTCAGAATTCTTTTATTTGCTTTGAAAAGATTTTTACAACTTCTTATTTGTAGTTCGTTTGCCTTGTGGTCAGATTTTTTCCCAGTGTTTTTCTTCCTTAATTTTTTTTTTTCTGTCCTAACCACATATTTATTTGTTTCTACCATACAGCATGTCTAAAAATTCCTTGATGTGAAAAGGTTGCTGAGAACATGGTATCTCAAAAATTATTTCAAAATATGTCAAGAAAATGAACTTTTTTTTAATAGATGGGGGCCTGTAGTCAGGCTGAGTTTGAGTTCTGCAAAGTTACTGTGACATAATATTAAACACTGACGTTGATAATGGTGATAGTGATGTGTTAAGAAACAGCCAATATGGATTTGTCAAGAACAAATTATATCAGATTTATTTTTTTTAATTTGTAAGTGTGAGTGGCCTAGTGGAAAGAAAGGCATATTAAACATTTGTTAATGACTCCAGACTGCAAGAGGTCGCAATCACTGCAGAGCACAGAATGAGAATCCAAAAGGATCAGTACATTGGAGAAATGGCTTGCAATGAGTAGCACAAAATTTAGCAAAATGCAGAGCACTATACCTACAGAAGAGCAAATTTACAGATAGAATAAAGGGAAATAAGCGATTAAACAGCTTTCTTCTCCAGAAAAGTACTGCTATTACAGAAAATGGAATACCGTGTCCAGCTATGTGTCCTGCACTCTAAGACTTAAAAAAGCAGTAGAGATGACAACAAGAAAACTAAGTAGGAGATTCAAAATCATGACTTTTAAGGAAAAGTTGAAGAGATTTGGTTGCTCTAGCCTCAAGAACAGAAGCCTCATACAGACAAGGATAATGGTCCTCCACTGTAACTATAAGATTTAATATAGGCCATCCATAAAGTATTTTCAATACTTTCAATATGGTAGTTTGAATAAGTAATAAACAGTGTTAAAAAAAGGAAATATACACAAATATTAGGTAAAACTGTCTAATTATGAACTGAGCAATGAAATAGGTTAATCTGAAGATCTAAATTTTGGAATTTTACTCACTGGACATTTTTAAAGACTGGGATGATAAGATCTGGTCTTGTCTGAGGGCAAAAGAAGAACATGAAGGACCTGCAGTTTTGAGTTCCTTTTGATCACAGTATTTTGATTCTTTTTGGAAAAGATTTTTTTTTTTTTTAATCTGAAAATTACACCAGTGACAATCAAATATACAGAAAAATCTAGCATCCTTTCCCTAGCATCCTTCCTTCCCAGAAGCCATATATTTGTTGTATGTGGTGTCTTTAAACATCATGTGTATGAGAAAGAGATTTCATCTGTCTTCGCACATTTCAGTGACTGGCTACATTTCATACACGTCAAATGTACAAATGAGACTATATTGGCTCTATACACTGGTAATGCAATACAATATTTGTATCCTTCAGTACAAGATCAGCGCTGACAGTACAGTACACTTACTTTGTCTGCTATGCTTTTAGTTATTGGCTTTGTGAATGGTTATAAGAAAGAAAATATTTGAATATTTATCACTGTAATTAAATCTGAAAAAAAGACAAATATATGATTGCTAGATTGTGTTTCAGGCAAATTAACAGTAGATACAGAGCCCCCAAAGCAGAAAAGAAGCAATTTCATTGCTAGCTGATAAATCGACAATATCTGTTTGCTCTATGTGGGTGCATTACAATGTAACAAATAAATTACCTTCATTAAATATTTTATTGGAGGATTAATGAGCAGTGATAATAAGCCACAGGAGCACAAAGAAATACACCAAAATTATTTATCTGGTTGTGGTGGGAGTCTTAAGGAACAACCCCTAGTTATCATTCATCTTAGCTAAAAAGACGTTGTACTCCTTCTGAATGTGGTCTCCATCATTAGAGTGTGCCATATATTGCACCCTTATTCTGTGGTTGGTACACAGAATATCCAAACAACAAATGTGACGATAAAGTTTTAAACTGGGTTTGAGACAAGCTAAGGTTTTCTACTTTCAACAGAGCATATATTTTCCCCAGTACTTTTGTCAAAACAAAATATTTCTGAATGGTAAAGCAACGCCATTATGTGAATTTTACAGTTTGTAGCTATGTATAGTAAATTCAGACTGTAACTTTGAGTACACCTTCTGTTGTTTATTTTTTTATTATTACTTTAAAAATCCCAAACTCTCTTCTGAGTTGCTAAAACTCCCAGATTATCTCAGATCTTGGCTGTCATCAGGCATCAGTACCATTTATTCATCAAGTACTGCCATCTTGTGGAATTGGGGTAATCAGAGAAAGTCTGAAACAAAGGAGGAGAAATATGTTTTCCCAACAGGATACTGGAGAGGATGGAGTAATATATGATGCACTGCATCACAGAAAAAAGACAGAAAACAGACTTATTTCTCGTACATACACAAAGTGCAATTATGGGATGTGCGTTTGCATGCTTTGCCTCTGAAGATGCAATATTTAACCATTGTGTGGACTGTGCTCCTCAAGGAGTCTGAATGGCAACTTTCATGTTACATCTTCACTTGCCACCGAAACTACCCTTTAGCTGACAGGACTGATGAAAAGGCTGTCCAGAAACTGCATGTTAAAAGGAAGAAACAAGCAATTTTTCAGGAGAAAAGCCTTGAAGCAAATCTGGGAAATATTCAGACACTTAAAAACATAGGAGTGAATACATGGTGCTATCTGAATGCCTCCAGCACAGCTCTCTTTGCAATAATTAAGGGGTTATTTCTTACTGACTCACAATGACAGAAAAACTTTTGCATTACCATAGTACAGACATTTTCTGCATCAGAACGGTATCTCCAAAAGCACAATATAGCACTAACATAAATGCTGATATGTCAGTATGCCAGCTTCATCCATTATGGGAAGTACATCACATTGTGACAGTTTAGGAATTAGTGTTGTGAAACAGAAAAATAGATCTACAAAAATCATTTAAGAAATTACCGTAAACAAAATTTCACACCATATATTCCTTTTGGCAGAAGATAGATGCTCTCTTCTCACTATTTTATCACCATCTGACCCAGATTTTCACCTACACAGCCCACTAAAAAGCACTTAATAAAACACAGAAACAAATTGGACATTGGAAGGCTTTCCAGATGACCTTCAGAAGACAGATAAAAAACTCCTTGGAGACATTTTTCTGTAAACAAGGATGGTCATTCATAACAGGAAATACCAGTTTTATGGTTACCAAAATGACTTAAATCCTTTTAAAATCAAGACTTTGCGTGTAACAGAACAGTCCTCCAGCCCAAGCCACAGGAGAATGACAATTTACAACTGCCCCTCTAATTCATAATTTCTCTGTCTTTTTACTCTCTGTGAAGATGAATAGTATCTACTTACAAGTTTCTTTTGGTGTTGGCAGTCAACTGTAATTTCCAGGAAGGGCTCTGCATCATCTTTGTAGTTTTGCCATAGGTGTCACATTAAGAATAAAATAGATGGGCATAAAAATAAAAAATAAACTCAGTACATATTCCATAGAAATACTCTAAACTGCAATATTCACAGTTTCCTATTTTCATTTAAATTTTTTTCCCTATTGAAAGCAAAATGAGTACAGCATGGAAAAAACATTTACTCAGTAAAAAGGAGGTGACTTCAGATGGTTCATATCTAGAATAATTACTTCCTGATTTTACAGTTGTAGTTGCTTGATTTGTATTTTGGTAGCACTGACTTTTAGCTTCAAAATCTCTTGAAGCTCATCATTATTGACTTGTCAGGCTTGAGATGCATCTCTGGAGTTTAGCCTCCCAGTAAAAAAGTTAATACCATGATGCTTGTTCTTTGTGCTTAGCTAAATGATACTGATTCTAAAATCTTTTAACCTAAGCTATTATAGGAAAATATAGGCTTGAAGTTCACTAACAACGGCAGTGAGCAGTGTTCAAATAGGCCTAGTGTCATCTGTCTGGTCTTAGGCTTCTTGTTCTGAAATTCAGAAAGTTCACTCAGCAGTTTACCATTTTATAAGAGTGGGATTTCAGATAATATTTAAATGCAAGCCTCTCTTCTTTTAGTTTACATGTGCTCTTGTGCTGTATTTCTGTGAGACTTATGGCATGTAACTATATTCACTGTTGGTTTAGAATATGTTACTGTGCATGTCCTATAGATGCCAGACGTCTATAGATAGACAACAACATTTTACATGTTGATTCTCCATAATTCTCTGTTTATTGGTTATTTTTATACGTCACTGCAATCATTTGGGTATCCTCTTATACATTATACCGCCAGAAGAAAAAAATTTAAAAAACAAAAACAAAACCAACAGGTTTTGTATTAGGAGAGCTTTCATGAGCAACTCTGTGATTTAAAAACCCTAAATTTTAATTTTGCTGGCATACAAACTGGGAACATTCAGAGCCTTAGAATATGAACAACAATGCATGTTTCATCCTCTACCGTGGCTGCAAAATTAGAAGAGTGACACATTTGTACAATAGATCAATGTCAAGGTACACCCATTTTCCCATAATTGCAGTCATTTTCTTAAGACCCTTTTGTTCACTTCTTCAAGTTCATCCATCAGTTTCTGTCAGCTAAAAACTGCTGGGTCCCCAGATCCCAAGCCAGCTGTGGTTGTTTCTGACTGTTCTGCATAGTGTGCACTGGAAATTGTAGAGTTTTCTGAAAATATTTCCACTGAAGCCTAAGAACACAGTATGGACATAACCCTCAAAATTATATTTAAGAATCTGCTGAACTCGTTAAACAGGCCTAATCAAAGAGAAACTTCATAAAGTGTGTAAGGAGCTTCTCACCTGCAAAGAAAGTTCAGAATTCCAGATCAGTTCCAGATCTGAGCCTTCAGATTAAAAGGTTTCAGATATTTGAACGTGTCTTTCCAGGGTTTTGCTTTTTAAAAATGAACAATAATTCCTTCTATTTCAATGGGCTAACAATGATTGAGGAGTAAACTGCTAGCACTTCTGCCTGTGTCTTGAAGTTTGGGCTCCTGGCTGGAATATAGATGCTGTAGGTATGCACAAATAGAAATACTAACTGAGGTTTAACAGCACAGATGAATTGAGTATTAGGTTTGCCAGAAATTCTTTTACTTTTTTCTCAGCACCTTATCCCAATACCCATTCCTCCTTTACTCCATTTTAAACAGGAAAAATTATTTAGAAGGTGACAAAATAACAGTATACGCCCTGGATTCAGCACCAGAAAGACTAAGTAGTCTGTTTCCTTCCAGGCACAAAAAATTTATTTCCTGAAATCTGTTCCTTAGGAGTAGTTGTAATTAATACATGAATAATTACCTGTGCGTGTTTTGGGGGTACAAATGGAGAAAATTCTATTCTACATAGACTACCAATGAACCCACAATGATGACTATTTTTAATTTGGTTTGAACTACTTTTAAGGCAGAGCAATTAGTGAGACTGATTGCTTTCCATTTGAATTGGTAACAGGTGTCTTCAATTAAAGCCTATGCATTTTCCTTGAACTTGCATGTTCATCCTCACTTTGCAGAATGTTATGCTGCCATGAATCATTTCTGCCAGATAAGACATCATAGCAAAATGTGGCAATGAAATTTTCAGAGATAAATATTTTGGCTAATTAGCATTTTGCCTGAAACATAACAGAAGAGGGAGGAAATTCTGAACACTTGGACAGAAAGCTCTGTGAGCCCTGAATTTCTCAGGCCCCTTGTAACCTCTCAGAACTACAATTAGATCTGAAAAAAGGGTTTAAGCAAAATGTCAATGTGTGCAGCATAATGCCCTGTTTTGGAGAAGTCTTCCCTTACTGTCAGGTAAATATGTTTAGTCCTTTAACAGAGCATTTTTGTATTAATGCCATAGGTTTTTCATAAGAAAATTTTAATCTGACTTTAAAGCTAGACTGAACTTCTTTAAAATTAATCTGGAACATCCTGCATCTCTACATCACTGCTTGCATGTTGGCTTATATTGGTTAAAAAAACTGGTCATTGTGATTTTCCATTCCTTTCTGACCAGAATGTCAGGGAGTGGTGCAACACAGTGATAAAAAGAACAGATCAGTTACAAGTTCTAATGCTTTCTAGATTGTTAAAGTCAAACTGCACACCTAACTATGTCATGTATTTAGCTAGGATGTTAATGTGTTTCACATTTCATGTGCCATGAACAGCTATACCAGTTCCTCTCCTATCATTAGCAGAAAAGCACACAGAAAAATTTAAATTATAAGGAGTTTTCTCTCACTCCTTTGACCCTTTCCTTTTCTAGCTAACTTTATATCAAGGAAACATTTTGACTGTAGTGGAGATAAAAGTTTGAGACAGACTGACATACGTGCAATTACTCTCTTCATATCGCTGCTGAAGCTGAGAGCAGTCACCTAAGAAATCTAAGTCTGAAAACATGGGACTCACTATATTAATGAAGCAGTTTGCATCTTGGAACAGTAGCAGGGATTTTATATACCTGACCTAGCTTTAGGTTTTCTTATTTTGGAATAAGTTCTTTAAAGGCCTTCACAGGGGGAGATTACAGAAGAAATTGCTTTACAGCTAATATGCCACTTTAAGTAGTGTAGAATATTCTTTTTTTAAGTGTGAAGACAAAATGAAACAGCGGAAGATAAGACTGAAAGGAGAATGACATGTAGAAAAGCATAAGGTTAAGGCTTTAATGTCTCAATTGTTAGAACTCCACATGAATAATTCCTTGAAAGGAATTCCCTGCTAAATGAGAATCTCATTAGCTTTACTGATACCTCCAATTCAGAGACATTAATGCATCTAGGTTTTTAATAACTTGTGAGATAATCTCATACAGGAAAATAGGAAATTATATTTTTTTTTCATGCAATTATTATGAGTATAAAGGGAGAAATATATACTTTTCAGGTGAACTGAATGATTTGTGGGATAAAACGGAGAACCAAGGCAGCGGTTTTAATTACTTTTTTTAAAAAATAACTTTGATTAGTCTTGATCCATCAGATTATGAGGCAAAGCAGTTGGTAGCTTTGGTTTAAAGAATTATTCATTGATCATAGCAATTTAAGCTGCATATAGGAAGGATTCTCTTCGGTAAAGCAAAAGATAGTCTAGTGTGATAATCCTACCTGTGAGGTAGGCTGAAAAGTTACTAGATGGAAAAGTCATCCCTGGCTCCATAGAATGTGTCTTGCTCCAGTTCACTGAAATTTTGAAGAAGTAGAGAAAAGAATGCTTTATATATGATTTGTGGATTGACCTGAAAGATTAGAAAAGGGAATTACATGCTACTTTATGGGTGACTTTTGAATCTGTTGAATAATTTAATTAATTTTCTTGAACTAAATCTGTCCTGTGGATTCAATACTTATGTTGCTTCCAAAATTCCAAGGAAAGAAAAAAAATTATTCTCTTCATTTCTAAAACATACAAACGAAACAAACAAACAGTTTAAAAACCTTTAGCTTTTGCTTTTTTCTAGATTGTTTTAAAAAATCATGAACATTTATTGAGCGTAACCAATTACATTACACACTGTTGTTTCCATAATTGCTTTCTTTTATATTTTCTGTTTTCTTTCAGAGATCATCTATAGCTGGGTATTTAATGAATTCCCATCTTTTGTGGCAGAAGATAGCAGACGCTTCATCTCTCAGGAGACAGGCAACCTCTACATCTCCAAGGTGCAAACATCTGATGTTGGCAGCTATATATGCCTGGTGAAAAACACAGTGACAAATGCCAGAGTTTTGAGTCCTCCTACACCTCTGACACTGCGAAACGATGGTAAGAAAACAATTATTTTTGGGCACCACACAGAAGCAGAAACACTAAGCCGAAAGTACTCTAGCTAATTTAAGAACCATGATTTTATTGTTTTTCAATATATTGATGCATTTACTGCAGCGATCATCAAAGGAAAGGTGTTCAAGGAGATAGTATCATTTAAAACATCTAACAGTTGTGAGAATATTTAGATGTCTGAAGACTGAGGTGCAATCTGACACTTCCTGATGTATTTCATTTAGTATAGTTACACCTTCTTGCTATTCTTATGCTCCACCACTGAGAGAGAGAAGCAAATCTCCTTTCTCAGTAATGTGTGTTTCTTTAGGGCGCAGTTCAGTTGCCTCAATACAAGTGGCCACTACCATACTGAGAAACCCTCAGACATCCAAAACATCCACAGGGGACTGGCAAATATCGCACAGCACATGCAGAACAGCAGCAGGATGCCAGGAGAAGGACATTCATGCATCTCAGATGACACAAGGCACACATAGTTAGGCAGCTGAGCAGATGTATTGCTCTAAACTTTACCTGTTGCTTTACAAAAGACCTCTTACACTTCCAGGCTCCAGTTCAATGCACTGATTAAGTACCAAAAAGAGCACAATAGCTTTGACTAGAATGATAGTTACCCAGGTAGTTTTGAATTTCGTTAACACATATAACTGCAGTATTTTTTTTTTTTGCTGTAAATAAGTAACTAAATTGTATTATCAAAAAGTGGCTTAGGATTTTTTCCTAAAAGTTCAAATTAAAACACCTTCCAATAATATTTCTTATGGAGCAGTACGACACTTCAGTGTAAATTATATATAACTCTGATTCTGTTGGATACCTGCCTATAGAGGCAACTGTGTTATTTGCTCTTTTGCAGGAAAAATATTCATAATTATTGCATTATATTGCTTTTTGGTTTTGTTTTCTATCAAAATAATGTTGTTTTTTAGAATAATAAGTAATGATTCCATAAGTGCCTATATTTTCATTTTTTTCCAAGATGTTCCACATTTAATTATTCTTTCTAGTTTGTCAGAAATGCACTTCAGCAATTCAGCGTAAGTGAATCATACTTCATATAAATCAGAGAGAGAGAATGAGAGATGAAGAGAATCCAAGGCTTTTGTCTTGCTTATAGCTTTTTCTAGAACTAAGACTAGTCCTGTGTTGTATGAGCATTACAAAAGCCAGACTTAAGCACAAATGACTCAGTTTAGCAGAGTGAGTTAAAAAAATGTACTCACAGATTAGAATGGAATTAAATGTTTATTCATCATAACAAGTTGAAATTTCTGTCTGCACAGTATGCAGCCTCTGCAGCAAAAAGCTGCATGTTTTATTGTATCAGTTCCTATATTCTTTTGCTGGTTTAGTACCTAAGCTAATTATTCAGCTTCAGGTGTTTAGTTTTACTGAATTAACGTAACAGGCCTGATCTTTTCAATAGCAAGCTTTGAAAATAAAAAAACCCAAAACATTGACTGTCTTTTTAATGTTTGAACTCTGACAAAAAAGAATTGTATTGTCATATTTATTATTCATATATTGCTCTATTGTTTCTTTATGACATTTCTTCCTACTTCTATTGGGTTCCAGTTTTGTTCAGAAATTCAACAAATTAATTTTCCGTATCATAAGAGTACTTAGGCACACAAAACAGTATAAGAAATGGAGAGAGTAAATAAAGATAAATGCAGTGGTCTACATCACTGAGCTAAGAAACAAAATCTGTGAAGGAAAACTGCACAGATTTTCTTAAATGTCAAGTGGGTAGTATATACCAGCCTCAAGCAAATTTGTGTTTCACAGCTGGCTGTCATGCGACTGTGATAATCCAACCTTCTGAACTGTGCTGGAGTATTGGGGAGGCATTTGCACATAGATGAACTGCTCTTCAACAATTTTCCAATTCATTTTTCACACGCATGGATTTCTACCAGGCTTCCATGCCTTAATTTTTATCTGTTGGGATTTCTGAAGAGCCCCTTTGTTGTAATGGAATTCTTCAGTACATCTTAGCAAATTGTTTGCTTTCCTGTATGACTGAGCAAGTTTTTCAGTGAAGAGACTCAGAATTTTTACCTACCCTTGCAGTCTCCATAAACCTACCCTTAAAAATATTCAGTAAAATTCTGGTTGCTAAGTCATATTTATTATTTAGGATGTATACCTTTTTGTACCTCCTCCACAGAATGCAGTAATATAAGCCTTTTAAAATCTATCTGGGATCACTATTAAAATATTCCATTAATGATGTTGTACTTTTTCTTTTTGATATAAATTATTTTAGATTATATTGCCTTGTCCATTGACAGATGTTAAAGCGTGATGACGAAGTTTTAAAGTATGTGTACATTATACTCTGAAACATGGGATAATACAGCTGCTTAAAAGAGATGCTCATTAGACTTAGAGGAAAATAAAGTTATTTGTGGAGAAAGAAACAGCTGAGGATGGACACTAATAAGGAAGTGAGATTAAGAATAGCATTAAACCAAACATCCAAGTACCTGAAAATTTTCTTGAAACTATGCTGCTGAGTTCTGTTATATGATTTTGAAAATGGCTTTGTAAGCTTTTTGGTTATAAAATGAATTGAATCATTTTCAACATTTCAAATATTCACTTAAGTTTAAATATCACACAGCTTTCTGAGTTCTAATGGTTAGCATCACAACTAACGTTATCCTTCCCAGTCAGCACATTGTCAGAAACTGTAGGAAGAGCTTGTCATTTTAAACAGCTTTTCCAAATGATACTATATAAATAAAACAATTTATATAGTCTGTATTCTCAAAAATATTCTACTTGATATATGTATCATCATGCTCAGATTTTGATGTATAAATAGTACCTATTCCAAAGGGACTGGATTGTTTGTGATGAAAAACATCCCTATGACAACATTGGTCTCTATTTATCTATGAGGAAGAAATGGAATAATATTAAGGCTTTCTGTCAAACTCCGTAAGAATGTAGAAGCTTCCTAGGCTTTCATTAATCTTTTATTTCTTTTGTGATGTGTCTCAAAGGGTAACTTAGGTCCTTGATATGAAGCAAATTAAATAAAAACATCAAGAAATCTTTCAATGGATTCTGAATAAAATGAATAGCTCATTTATTCAGATGTCCTTGACAATCAGTCATTTCATACAATTCAATTTTACTCAAGCTGGGTTATAAAAACACTCTAAAATTCTGAGGAGATAAAAATTTTAGCAGAAAATGCATCATTTCTTTAACTGCCTTTATAATGCATTAGAAACTTTGAGGAGTTATTTAATAATTGTTTGCAAATAATAAACAAGGTTGTTAAAACAGATCTTTGCAAGCTTGGATGCTGATTTGGAGCAGTAAATTATCTCGACTAATAAAAACAACAGAAAGCCTCTTCAAATTTAGGAAATAGAAACCTAAGAAGTATAAAACATTTGATGCTTGATAGCAGAAGACAGTTATTTCGAGTTCACACATTTTCATTCCAGTTTCTCTTCCTTTTTTTTATCTTTTTATTTATCTTGAGAAGATGTTAACTTTAACATTGTTACTGTACACGAGAGAATTAAGTAACTTTTCATTTCGTCTCTGTATATTTACCGCCTAATGGCTTCGTGATAGCGAAATTATCAGGAAAAAAAAGGAGAACCTGTACAATTTCAGACATCAGAGAATACTTTCTGCTGTGTTCCATTAGAGCAAATTAGTTTACATCTCAACAGAGATCAGTGTATCTGACCAGATATATTCTCATGTAACTGAATGACCTTGACTTTCCAATTTTCTTCCATGTCATCATATTTCTGTGAACTGAATCTTGTCTATCCTAATTCTATTGATTAATTCTATGTGATTAATAGTCTCACATAATGATAGAATGTATAGTTATCAAGGTATTAAGAATGTTATGTTCTGCTTTTCCATGATGGAATGTGTTCTGCATGTGCTTATTCAGGTTGAAGTCTGGGACATGTTGTTTGAACAACACAGGGTTATCTAAAGACTTCTTTCCAAACATTAGGAAAAGTTTGGTAGAAGTCATAATAATTTCCCCAATGGTGGAAATTAAGCAATAAAAAGGGCCAGTATAAGACAATAAGTTAATAAATAATACATTGAAATAAAGTAAAATCAACAGCTTCACAGACATAGGCTATTTCCATGCCTGAAGAATACTAATAGTTGTTAATTAACTGATAATTGACATTAAAAAGATTTGCTTAAAGATTAACCTTAATGTTTATGATCTGACAGATTTCCCCTTCCAGAAATGCACAGATTTTTTTTTTTTCCTACTTGCATTACTAGTTTTTCTTCTGATATATTTATTCATATGGAGCTGAATTCTAGAACACACAAAGCGTACCTGGATGGATTGTATTGGGAGTTTGAACTACTTATCCAGTTGTGACTTAACCCTGAGAGGTTTTCTGCAGTTTCCAACCTTGTAGGCTGCCAGTTTTGTGAGGGTTATATTGCAAGATCATTAACTTATAATTTTAAGTGTCCAGTCACATTTCATATTTGAATTTTGCAAGTCATAAAAGCTATGCAAGACTGGCTGGAAACTGTGGGAACCCCTCCTAATGCTCCAAGACAGAATTCAAACCTGATATTATCTTAGTTTTATTTCTTTCAAGCAAATCCAAACTATGTGGGCAAAATCAAGTTCAATCTCTAGCAGTATACAGAGGCTGATAGCACTGAGAGAGATATCAAAGTACACAAGGTCTGCTCCAGGGAAGGCTGATAAAATGACAGCCATTATTACTGTGGTAAACACGTTGTTTCTCACAAAAAAATTTTAGTGAGATATTTTAATGATGTGTCATTATGAAAATGAATATAAAATCTTCCCACAAACTCTGCTTTTCTCTGGTAAAAATACTATCTTAATGAACTACAGGTATTTTGAAGAAACACTTTTTGTTTGTTTCATTCAGGCTTAGACAACCCACTGCAAGGTTGCCAAAAACAGTAGGATGAAAGTCAGAATTAAAAAACCTCAGTGTATTCTAATTTTAATTTAAAAAGGGAAAAAAGGTGCATATATATAATAGGAGGCAGGTGTTGGTTTTGCCATGTTTTTTTCCATAATAGTTATGTTTCTTTCCATTTAGAAAATCCGTGGCAGTCAGCACCAGTGGACTTCCACATAAAAATTCTCGGTGAAAATCTATAGGTAGGCAGGAGGTTTTATGGATGGCTCCTATACAATAACACTTTACAGAGTGTTTTATAGGGATTGTAGTGTAGCTCAAGTGCATTACTAAACAGCACACAAAAGATCTAAGACACTATTTTTAAAAGATTTAGCCTAAAAAATAAAGTATAGAGAAGACAACTTGAGATGGTCTTTTGATTGTATAAAAGGGCTGAACCCAGGGGAGTGTCTCAAGAGGAAAAGCTGGGAAAGGTTTGGAAAAAATTAGGTTCCACTACTCAGTGTAGAAAAAGAACTCTTACACTGTGAAACAGTTTGCTTTGAGTTTAGTTTACTTAATCTCTGTTAAGATAATCTTATCCAAGGAGTTTTAACTTCTAAGTTTTCCCACCAGTTGATAAAAACACTATCTGCTAGAAATAAAGTCATTGCTTCCTTTAATTAGCTAAAGTAATTCAAGATTCTAGACATGTATCATCTTGTGCATCTTCTGTACTCATCTTTTCTTGTTTTGTTTTTCCTCCTGATGATTTATGAAACTATCACACAAAGGGAAGTGTTAATTGATCCATATACAGAGTATACAAGGCATAAAATAAATGGAGAAAAAGTGTTCCTCTAAAACCAACTCAGGATTAGGAATGACATTGCATTGAACTGTAGCTATTAAGATTTTGGACAGAAGTGTGTTGCTTATATCTTAATTAATGGTGACTAAATTAAAATTTGTACAAATTGAAAATGAAAATAACCTATATTGTCGTGAATGGTTTCAGATTGTTGAGAATGGTCATGCAAAATGTTATGTATCTTACTGTCTTAGGATCAAGATACAAATTCACAAGTGACTGCTTGCTTTGCAATCGTGAGCTACGTATATGTTCATGTATAATGTTCAAATAAGAATGACTTGTCAGTTTGGTGTTCTTGTCAATATAGTGGAATAATTTCATTGTGAACAGCAGGAATTTTGCTTTGGGTTAGGACTGCAGTAAGTTTATAACAAGAATGATTTGTTGCTATCGGGTCTAAAACAATGGGTATTTCAATAGCTGTTGTTAATGGAGGAGAAATGTTACTGTTAGTTTGATCTTTCTTACTGAGGAAATAATAGGTACTTGTATTTGCATGGTTATATCAGGAGTCTCAAGTGAAAAACATTTCCCATTTAGGAAGATCTTTGCAGTTAATTAGATAAGAATAAATATTAGAGCAACACTACTTTGTGTCCTAATTGATCACAACCAAATGAAAAATTCCTCTCTGGACAATGCAACAATTTTCACACTGTCAGTACCTAACTGGAAAGGGGATATTTTGTTTTCATTATGTAAAAGAACAGTGCAGGTTGCAAGAAAAATGGAGATTAAGGTCATATTTGAGGTACAAACAATTATGTCATTTAATATAGAAGAAAAGAGGTTATTTGAGAACTATGAACATGCCATCAGGAAGATAATTAGAAACTCCATGAAAATTAGATCCTCCTCCTAATCATTTAGATTAAATAATATTTTCCAGGTTTCTGAATAACTTTTGTGAGCCCGACCTGGATGAACAGCAGGTAATTGGAAAGGACGAACAATAAACATTGCCCAGTGATGCCTAAAAGAAATCTGCCATAGATTTCTTGTGCCAATTTCAGCACAATCTCCGCCTCTGTAAAAGCAAAATGGAACAGCAAAAAACAGTTATAGTTCTTTTGGCTCTATGTTGACTCATATTCTTAGGGCTTTTAAGCAAGATGGCATGTTGTCTAGTGTAGTGGAGTTCTGATTTTTCTTTATGTGTATGGCTGTTCAAAAAAATTACCTATATACATAGCAATTTAGTCATAGTTCAGGTTATAATTTATCCATACAACTATATATATACAAATCTTCATACTGGAATGTTGTATACAAGCCATTCAGATGGCCTCCTTCGTCTTCGAATGCCCAAAGGATGAAGTTTTGTTTTATCCAATGTCAGATGTTCTGGGTTTAACAGAAGAGCTTAGATAGCTTAGATGCTAAATTACACATATGTGAAAAATTTGATGGATTGAAGGCTAGATTAAGACTCACTAAAGACTCATCTACACAGAGAGCCAGTAATCTTGGTCATAGTTACTGTTTGATGTTTTCAAACACAGGTAGACAGAGATCTCTGCAGTCCAAACTGTAGACTAGAAAGTCTGGGCCCTTGTTCAAAGAATTAGAGAAAATACCACTGCTCTGCTCATTGCTTATTCTGAGTTTACCTCATTGCTTTTGTATCTTTAGGGTTTGGCCCCAGCTTGCTTCAGTCATAATACACCCACTTATAATTGAAAATGAAGTGCTTTTAGTTGTATTTGCTGTTTAAGAGAGAGAGGAAGCTCTCATGTATGTATGTCATTTATTAGTTATAAATAACTAATTTTTTAAATATGTCAAGATAGGAAACCTATTTTTAGAAAGAGCTTTCCAGACAGAGTTCAGCAAGTAGCTGCTGGATTGATAAAATAAACTATAATATGAAGATGGATATAGAATTCGAAGAGGAAAGCTTTGTTTAAACTTTAGTTGAATAATTTGGTTTGGTTGAATATGACCACCTTGTACATTTATACTTCCATACCTAGAAATACATTAACATCTTATCCCCTAGCTGTTAACTACAGAAGAGTGTGTTCCCTTCTTGTCCTGTATTCTTCTTTTTTTTTTTTTTTTTCAGAAACTTAATTACTAGCTTTTCTTTGATATTAGGATAAATTCTTCTTTCCTTCCGGTGATATGTGATATGATTTGCTCTCTGAGTAACATATGAAAATATTGTTAGTACTTTAGTGTTTCGTGCATTGCAGAACGCAATTTCACATGAGTGTTTTGAGGGCTTCTAAAATCGTAAATTTATAGCTCAAAACTTGGCTAAGAGATCTCTAAGTGGAAGGAATATTGTGGACAGCTATCATAAGACAACCATTCCTACAGTAAATGTTTAGATACTTATAGCATGGAATCAAAGAATGTCCTGAGTTGGAAGGGAAACAAGGATCATCAAGTCCAACTCCTATCCCTGTACAGGACAACCCCACAGTTCACACCATGTGTCTGAGGGTGTTGTCCAGTCTCTTCTTGAACACTGTCAGGCTTGGGGCTGTGACACCTCCCTGGGGAGCCTGTTCCAGTGTCCAGCACCCTCTGGGGGAAGAACCTTTTCCTCATGTCCAACCTAAACCTCCCCTGGCACATCTTCCTGCTGTTCCCTTGGGTCCTACCACTGGTCACAAGAGAGAAAAGGTCAGTGCCTGCCCCTCCTCCTCAGTCTCCTTCAGGCTGAAAAAAAACGATGATTTTAGCCGCTCTTCATATGTCTTCCTCTCAAAACCCTTCACCAACTTCATAGCCCTCTTCTGGACACTCTCCAGTAGCTTTACATCTTTTTTATCCTGTGGTGTCCAGAACTGCACACAGTGCTCCAGGTGAGGCTGCACCAGTGCAGAGGAGAGCAGGACAATCACCTCCCTCCCCAGCTGGCCATGCTGTGCTGGATGCACCCAGGACATGGTTGCCCTCTTGGCTGCCAGGGACACTGTTGGCTCATGTTCAACTTGCTGTCGACCTGAACCCCCAGACCCCCCTGTGTGGAGCTGCTCTCCGGTATCTTGTCCCCCAGTCTGTATGTATGGCCAGGGTTGCTATGTCCCAAATGCAAAATCCGGCACTTGCCCATGTTGAACTTCACGTGGTTGGTGATTGCCCAGTTCTCCAATTTGTCCAGATCCCTCTTGTCATGGTTTCACCCGAGTTAGCAATACAATCACAATAGCTTCTCGCTCATTCCTCCCCCACCCCCTACATAGGGGAGGGAATCAAAAGGGAAGGGAGAAGTTTGGATTGAGATAAACACAGTTTAATAGAATAGCAAAATACTAATACACTACTAGTAAAATATATATATAAAATAAAGCAGAAATAGAATATAAAAGATAACCATTGCAATTTCTCACAAACTCACACTGAGCAGCCAGTCGCAGGAAGCAGCACCTGGTCCAAACAGCCGATCCCAGAGAGAGAAAAGAGGAAAAAGACAGAAAGGCCAAACTAACAAAAGTCCTGAACAGAACTCCCCCGAACAGATCTCCAAGAGTGAAGGGAAGAGAACATGAGAGAGCGGAAGATCCCAGCTCTCCTTATATATGAAGCATGGCACTAATGGGATGGAATACTCAGTCTGGATACATCATACATCAGTCTGGTGTCAGTCAAGCTCTGCCCCATCTATGCCCCCCTCACACCTGTGGGTAGAGTGCTCAGAAATCCTCGGCTCTCAGACCAGAGCCATTAAAAACATTAACTCTGTACCAGGGTCTTATCTTCTTGTTCTCAAACTAAGTCCAAATAATGACTGTGCTGGCTATGAAAAAGAAAGGTTTCTAACTGCATGAAGAAAATTAACTCATTTTCAGTCAAACCAGCACACCTCTGCAGGGTCTCTCTACTCTCGAGAGTGTCAGCAGCTTCTCCCAGTTTTGTGTCATCGGCAAACTTACTTAGTATTCCGTCAAATCCTGTGTCCAAGTCATTTATGAAGAATTTGAAGAGTGCTGTCCCCAAGATGGATCCCTGCGGAACCCCACTAGTTGCTGGTCACCAGCCCGACATAACCCCATTTACTAGAACCTTTTGACCTTGGCACCTCAGTCAGTTGCTCACCAACTGTATTGTGTGTTTACCCAGATGTATGCTGGACATCTTGTCCAGGAGAATACTGTGAGAGACAGTATCAAAGGCTTTACTGAAATAAAAAAATCTCACGTTGACTAGCAGGTGCTAGTCTTTCCATTTAGAATAACATTAATGGCAAGTGAGTCAATAAATTCTTCCCAATGCATTGACAATTTCTGCTGCAGTCAGAATGCAATGGTAGGTATCATCATAATATTTGAATTAATTTGGCTTTTGCTGTGAATTTTCTGTCATTGTAAATGCATGTATTCAGAGGTCTCTCTTCCAAATAAATACTTGGGGACATTTCATGATGCAGGTCTTCAGGGAAAATGCTAAATATTTGTTTGTCACAAAAAGACCTGCATGATGGACAACCCTAGTTTGCATCACAAATTATTGCTAAGAGAAGAAATTATGCATGAACATTCCCGCCATAGTTCCTTCATAGATCAGGTTTGGATACATTCACGCAACAGATCATAATTACAATGTGGGAGGAAACTAAATTTCTGATCTGTGCAGTTATTGGAAAAAATTCTTATGCATCAAGCCAAGTTCATCAGTACTCAGGAGGTTTCCCAGAAATTGAGCGGAGCATCCAAACCAGTAAGAATCCCCAGTATTTTTGTGATTAGAGCACTATTCTGGCTTTGAGAGAACCAGATTAACATTTCTACACCATCTGATTAAGATCAGGAACTTCACCCAAAGCTCTCATGCAAACACTATTAATCACTGGACTACGAGGGTTGTATCTTTCGCTAATAAAATAATGGCAAGTATAAATCTGTGCCTAATCTTTCTCCTGAGCACAGGAAAACTTTGGCTTTCATTTTATCCCTAGCACTCTGATGATGTTTAGCCAGGAATCTGATATTATTTTCTAGGTAGTGTCTTAAAAGCTTATCAGCCACTTGAAGTATTCCCTACAACCTTTTCCATTCAAAATTAGTTTCTGAAATAAGTTAAAGAGCTATTACTTAAACAGTACAAAACAAACTGAAATAATTGTAGCTGAAAGGGTTTAAGGAGCCATTATGGAAGCGTATGTTCCTGGAAATTCCAGAGAGTAGTTAATATCTGGAAGACTAGCGGAACAGAAGCATTAGCCTCTACACAGCTGGAGTAAGATGTGTCATGATTTCTCAGAAGTCTGATTTTCTTTTTCTCCATTAAGGCAAAAAGTGTTATTGTGTGGATATAGTCATAGACTCACAATGTTTCTACACTACACATGGAGTGACAGGCTAAATAGAGAGGTAGAACAGTCCTTTTCAAAGTGATAAGACTGATATTCTGTCTGTAGCTCTTTCTGTTGTGCTTAGCTGAAACGACTGAAATCAGAAACTGTTCTTATTACTTTATTCTGTTCTCCATTTCCATTAAGTAGTCCACAGGGGATAATGTAAACCGTTTTAGCTATAGTAATATTTGTAAATGTTTGAAATTTTATTATGTTTATTCCTGTGGTATGTGAGCACATCACAATCAGTGTTTATCACATTATTGTGATTCAGTGAATGCCGTTATCTCTGTCTTTTTGATGGAAAACTAAAATGCAGACAACAGTGTAGCTAAGGGTTCATAAGACACTTTGGGTAGTGGAGATTCGACCACAAGTCACAGATTTGTAGTCAAGGGAACAACTTGCTAAATGAAACCACTTATTAAAATTAAACATGATTTAATGAAGATTTTTCCTTACCTGAGCTGGAGAATATGTAATAATTGCTCTGTGATAATTGCATTGTTGTAAAAAAAATATCTGAAGGAAGGAATAGGGAAATCATCTCTTCTGTAAATATTGAGCTCTATTTCTGCCCATATGACTAACAAACCATTAATTCTAACAAGGTCAAGCTGTGCGTAGTCCTTAGATATGTTCAGTCATTTGAATCAGTACCTCTTTCAGTGATATCGTATATGTAACAGAGGGGTTATTAGTGTTTCATTTCTAGTCTAACTCCACCCAGCCAGGGAAAACCCTGGCTGGACAGAAATGTGGACAGGTCTCCCTCTCATACATGCTGAAAGGGCAGAGACTCAGAAACTGGGAAATTTAAGGTGGGATGACTTGTTTCAGGACAAAGACCAGAGCATTGAGAACTGCCCCCTGTTCCTCTATGGTGCTCAGACCACGTGAGCTCTGTGATTTGTTAGCTGCTTGAAAATCATATATTATGTTTTTATTCTGTGCTGATCAATTTTATTTGTTGTTGTATTTCATGTCTGATAACTGGAAATAAAAAATGACTTGAGAGAATTTTTTATGGCCTTAACCAAACCTCTGAAAGAAAGTCATGTATATCAGTCTGAGAGAGATTGATTCTAGTGTACATAACTCAAGGTCTCGATACTTCTTAAAAGTTCAGGTTCCTTTTAGTACCTGATATAAATGCACGAAAATCTTGATGAAAATGCAGATGGTGATTGTTTTACCATTACCAGCTCATAGTGAACAAAACAGAAACTGGGAAAGATAAGAGTCTGGAGGTACAACAGCCATAGCAAAGCAATTATCCTTTAACGTGGGAAGGTATGGCCTTCATAATTCCCTTGATGTCTATGCAACTGTAATGGCCTCCTTGGTCTCAAAAATCATAAATAATAAGGATGAAAAATATCCCTGTGCAATAATAGACTTTTGTTTCCTAATTTTCATAGGGATACCAAGAAATTGCTCAGTAATTTTTCTACATTTTTCTGCCAGTTGCTGCAGGCACGTTGCTTGCTAGCGTAACAACACCCCAAAAGAACAGGACATGGTACAAAGCATTAGTAGATCAGTGTTTCATTAGGAATACAAAATGATGACATGACTTACAAAGAACATTCAATACTTGTACAGACTGCACCTACTAAAGGGAGTTAATGTAAGTTAAAAACATACCGTCTAAAAGATAATACTGTCCCTCAGATGTGATTGTAAGTACTGTATTATTTTAAATGCAAGAAGAATTTAATCCTATTTTGGGTTTTGCTTTTTATAGGTCTAAAAAAGGCAAATGTTTAACCGTATATGATATTTGAACACAATGATTTTCAGGAATAGTGTCTTACACAAAGCCGAAAAACCCTTTTTTAATTCATTGAATCACAAACTCTGTCAGCAAGTATGACACATATATCAACACATGCCAGACATTTAAAAGGAAGATTTCAGGAGTATAAGGCTGCATCATAAAACCTGAATGAACTATTTTTAGTAGTGTTCACTACAAGGGAACTTAGAGAGGTTCCCCTGCCAGGGACTGTACTTATCATAATTGAAGCTTCAATAGAAGACATTTTAGAAGAAATATTGACATTACAAATACTAACAAATCCCCAAGGCCAAACTCATATATGGAAGGAAGCAGGAGGTACCATTTTCCTTCACCAGAAGGACTGCAGGTAGAAAAAGGTGGTTTTTGGGAAAAAGTGACTCCTAGGAACATCTGAGGAACTACAGATCAGTAAGTCTGACTTCTGTGTCAAGTGTTTTGATAGAAAACACATAGAAAAGTACAATTAGTAGGACTGTATTTATCACGGTACCATACAGTAATTTTACCATACTGTCATATATCATGAATGTAGCTTTTAAAGAGGGAAGTCATGCTTCAATCTGTATACAATTTTTCTGAAGAGTCTGAGAGAATATGAATAGGAAAGGTCAAGGTAACACTGTGTACTTTCATTTCAAATAGCTCTTGACAGAGTCACTCATCAAAGGCTGTCAAGGAAATTAAATTCTCAGAGGGGTTGAAGGACAGCCCCACTTTGAATTAGCAACAGATAAAAAAAATCCACCTGTTGGAGGGTTATCTGATCAGTTTGGAGAACTGGAATATTGTCTGTTAAGACACATAATTCCTTTCTGGGACTTCACCATTCAACACGTAAAACATCTGGAAAGGAAATGAACACAGAGTTAGAAAAGCTTGTTAATATGAGATAGATAAAATTAAACCTAACTATCAAGAGCTGCAAAAGGATATTGTGATAACAGAGTGGATAGGTGATAAATAATGTCACAAAATGCAAATGTATATAATACCTAAACCTCAAAATATAGTACCTTTATTAGACATTATCTGTAAAGACACACCATCGTGGATGAACATCAGCTCAAGTGCAAAAAGGTAAATGGACCAAAAGAAAAAAAAAAGATCTAGAACTTCAATACTGCTATGGGGTTCTCATCTTCCCATCTCAAAATGATAGAATGAAATCCGAAACAGTGCAACATGGTCACTAGGAATGGTTGCAAGTATATTAAAGATTCATTGTAAGGAAAGATTAATAGTCTGAGATTTTTCAGTCTGTAAAAGACAGCTAAAATGGGATATGACACATATCTTATAAAATCATGAATGACTTAACTGAGCTGAATTTGAAACTGGTATTCAGAATCACAAATAAAAAGGCCAGAAAACAGTCAATGTCACAAGGAGGGTAATTAAATTATGAAATTTATTGACATAGTAGAAGCCACTGGGAATATATTTTTATGACTAGGAATTATTTCAGTCTAGACTAGGGAAAATTTTAATTGACTAGAATGTGGTTGGTGCTGCAATTTTATTTCAATAACCACAACACAAAAGTTAATTTCCTTTTTCCTACCAAAAAGATATCTTTTAATCTTTAATGACAGAACTGATTCAGCATTTGCCTTTACGTTCAAGGGGCAGTATTTCTCCATAAGCTCATATATCAATGTCAAAATGTTGATTTAGTCACCTGGTCTAGTGGAAGGTGTCCCTGCTGATGGCAGGGGGATTTGAACTAGATGATCTTTAAGGTCCCTTCCAACCCAAAATGCTCTATGATTCTACAACTCTGTTTTTGAGGAAAAATGTGTCACTATTGCTAGTACATGCAATACTTGCATGAATATGTTTTTAAAAAGAAAGCTATTGCTTTTTCTAAAGCCACATTATTTATGGAATTAAATTGTTTGAATTAAAAGCATTTTATGCTTTCTACTTCTGTTATTAATACTTCAACATATCAGAAACATTTAGGTTTTCTAACTGAATTTAAGCCCCTAAGGACATGTCTAAATGCATGTATGTTTAGACTTCTTCCCAGAACCAAGGTGCAGGAGCCTGTGGGACAGCAGGAGGAAGAGGGCACAGTCCCACTGGAAATTCCTGAGTCCATGGGGAACATTTGAAAGTGTAGAAGTATATGTCTTATCATTTCAGCCTTTTTTTTTTTTTCTCTCTAATATGCTGTGGGTTGGTTTTCAATCTATCAATGCCAGCTGCTCTCTCAGTTGCAGATCTCATATTCCCCTACTTCCATGTTCCTGGTTATGCTCCTTTCTTTTCTCTTTCTTGCATAAGATATATCTTTTCTCTCTTTTCCTCTCTTGTTCCTAGTTGCCTGCTCTAGAATTCTTTGGGGAACCTTTACTGATTTTTATTAATTTAGACTAGACTTGTTTTGTTGCTACGATGTCCACAATTCTTATTTTATTCAGTTTTCCTCGCCTAAAAATCCACACAATTCTTTCTTTGTTTAATATAGCTTTTAGTTTCTGAGTATTGTTTATCCCAGTAGCCCACCTTCCATCTAACCAAACACAGCTGTTATATTCACGTTCTCCTTCTGACATTCTTATTATGACATTTCCTCTAAGTCACATCAAATACAAACCTCTCACCTCACCTTATAAAACCTGTCTCCCTTCTCTGATAATTTCTCATTTTCTGAACTCTTGTAATTCTCCAAAGCTGTCAGTTACTCCACAGCAAATTCCACATAACTCTATTGATTTCAATATTTAGATTTTTCACGTTCCTGATGTTTTCCTATTTGTATCCTACTGTAATAAGTATGTTGTCTCAATAAAATTAATAATTTCTCAAATTAAAAGGTTAACTGAAAATGAAATAACTCGTATGTGTCTGCAGATATCTGTTCATATCTGCATACACAAATGCTTTTACATCACATTTTTCTTGTTGAATTTAGAAGGTTGTCAGTTGAGCACAGCGTGATATGTTGATTTATTTGTCATAATTGTCACTGCATTAGTAAACAGAGCTTTGGTCTGTGAAAATACTCTCCCTTCTAAAACTGATTACCTGCTTTAATCTTTCAAAATATAAATATTAACCCATTTTGAGAAAATAAATCTTCTTTCGTAAGCTCACTGTTGTGCTGCTGGTAACCCTGAAGAGCATTTTAGAATATGTACTGGACCTGAGCAGAGCACACCAGATCAAAGAAGGCTATCTCCATCAATTCCTAGCTTTACTGCTGGCTGCCCAGCAAGCCACAGGGTTGTTGTGTGATAGTCTCAACAAGTGGAAAACTGATGATATTTCATATTCTAAACATACCTTATTTTCCAGGTGTGATGGGGGAATATGAACCAAAAATTGAAGTCCATTTTCCCTACACAGTTACAGCTGCAAGGGGAACAACTGTTAAGATGGAGTGTTTTGCACTTGGCAAGTAAGTCCAGATTCTATAATAATTAGACATCATTGTTTATTAAGATGTGACATGCCTAATTTGTGGTTTCATTATTTTGTTGGATTTCATTTTCACAGACAATCCTTACTGTGCACTCAAAGTAACCAATTGACTAAGTAGCCAATTATGAATTCCCTGCCCAGGCATTCCTGTGGATAGTAATTCATTCAAGTTAAAATTATCTCTGTCAAAATGAAAAGTAATGTTCTTGTAAACAAAAAGGGGAACTTTTTTTAGTTGAAAATTTTACCAGACTTACCCATTTATTCACTGATACTATAAAACAGTAAATTAGAATTTATCCTGCCAAAATTCCATAGTTGGAGAATAAACGAGATTAGTAGCCTTTTTTTGTTTTCCCCAAATGCATAGTTTATAGATAAAGAGTGCAATGTTTTAAACATGGCCTAACACAGTTTGTGGCAATGCCAATTCTCTAGTTTCTACCTGACCTAATAACACTACTAAACTAAGTGTTTAGTATTTATGTCGAGGAGTTTTTTATGTTTACTGATAAATCAGTTTAGGGAGAGAAAGGTTTTAGAAATACCTCTTTGTTATTTCATATAAATTAAATAAGAAGTGAAATTACTTCTATACACTATTCAGATTACAGAATATAGAATGAAATTGATAACATTTCAGTTTTGTTGTGGCAGTTACAATTATTACTGTTACCAAGAATGAGTGGCAAGGGTAGTATATACAGTCAGAACTAAGAAGCAATTCTACTGATTCAAATAAATTATTTTTTCTTCTGTACATGTCATGGAGGTACACCAAAAATCAGATCAGACAGGCAATGAACTAAAAGCAAATTTATTATAACCAAAATCATTCAGAAGAAAAACAACTAGAAATGGAGTTTATCCAAAATCATTCAACCGTTGGACAACATTGCAAACCACACGTTTGTGATACCCATTGGGATTTAATTACTACACAGCCGACCCCAGCTCAGGGAACCCCCAAAATTTTGAATGATAAATTAAAATGCGCTTTCACTCATTCATAGGATGAGGACTCTCACGGGCAATGCAGAATGCACAATCACTCATCAGTAAGGCGAGGGCACTCAGACCTCAAGGAGGTTTCCTTGGGCAGCGTCCCAACACAAGGGGAGAGTCTTTGACTGCAGATCCGCTGCTCTGAGAAGGACCAACTCAAAATGGGGTTCCTGGCAGGCTCCATTTCTGCCTTAGTTGCATGTGATATGTCGTCACATATGGTCAGTGGCCTAGAAACTTCTCTCAAATGAGGTGTTTCATTGGCTAAGGACCCTGTCTGTCAACTAAGGAGTGCGTACATGACCATAGTGGTCCATTAGTCTAGAAATTGCTGGTATTTTGAAGGGGGTGGTGCACCTGCTACACATGTATGTAGCTAGAAACAGGTGTTCTGCCAGTGATGTTCACTAGATATATGTAAAGAAATATAAAGGGCATGTTTTTTTTCAGAAATACACCAAATTCTAGGTGGGTGGAGGGTAGGGGCAGCCTGCCGAAAGAGATCTTACTGTATTTAATTATTTTAATTTCCGTTTTACAGTGGTTTTCCTTTTGGACATCTTCCCCCCCCAAATTCATGCTGCTTCATATCATATGTCCTGCTTGGTTTTCTAGTTCATAGCTTACCAAGGCACATACAGGTTCTTTACAGCCTGGCTTTGATTAAGAAACAGTGGAAAGATTTGTCCTTGGAACTCCTGTAGAGGAACTTCAAAAATCAATTAGTCTGAGGACTACCATATCTTCCATACCAATTCCTCTTACTTGCATACTTAAGTAGGAACAAAACATAATAGAAAGGAGTTTTAAGACTTGCTCAGCAGGTCTGGTTTTCCAGAGCAAACATTCAAACTCTGCCTCTACTACCTGAAAGGCCTTCTAAAATGTTTTTGTAGTCATTTTGACCTTCGTGTGTCGCTGATTTTTTTTTTTCAGATTTTTCTCTAGACGGTTCCTGTTTACTGGCTGGATGAGATATGTCTTAAACTTGCTTTCCTTCTTGCCTGTTTTTCCTGTTTGACCAACATCCAGATACCATCAGTGAGCAGACCACTAAAAGCTATTCATAAATAATTACAGAGAAATTCTGGAAAACTGTTTTAATTGTATCTATTTAGGTTCAATGAAGTTGAAGGAGAGACAGGAGGTAGCCAAACCAGTCCAAACAAAATGTGGGAGACCATAGCCCACATAGGGAAGCCATTAGGTAGTGACAGGGGCTCTTGCAAATTCATTCCCAACAAAAATGTAAGCAGTAGTTTAGAAAGCACATGTGAGGGAAGAACTTCTGTAGGGTAAAACACAAGTCTTATGCAGGAAAGATGAGGAAAGAGGTACATGAGAGAGGATAGAAAAGCAATAAATGGAATGATTCTTTGAAATTCTGAAATATATTAAGTAAAGAGCTGTTCTGTAGAGGCTGGTGGCTCCAGGGTTTCCCCTGTCAGCAGCACTAAACAATTTTTTGCAAGGTCAGTAGTTGGCAACCAGGCCCTTTTAGACTCTTGGCTACAGCTGAAGCAGTAACCAACGTGTTAGTTTCTGTTTTCTTCATTTTGCTGGAATTAAATTACAGTTGCTGACAGATTACATGTTAACTGTCACTTTCCAGTGAAGAGAAGGTATGCCACATGTTGTCCTTCACAACCATCACTGACAGGCAAGAAACACAGCTGCTGATACTTTCCATCATCAGCACTGACATTTAGTAAACCCTCTCAAAGAGTCAGTCCGTATTCAAACAGCTACATAAGGAAGGTGAATTTTGACAGGAAAGCCTTCAATTAATTTATTTTCACGTTCATATTTGGTGTTAACCTTTAATAAACAAACAAAAGAAAAAAAAACTAAACCAAAGCAAATGAATAAAATTCCCTCAAAAAACAAACAAACAAAAAACCAAACCAACTAAACAAACAAACAAAAAAAACCCAACAAACACCTGAATCATCAAGGAATTTAAGGTTATCTAATAAATGGATCCCATTTGCTGCTATTATAATGGGTAGCTATTTTTACCATGCACATTCCTTATCTTCTTCTCACAGCCATTAATGAACAATCAAATCAGCTGAGTTGAAATTACTTTCAACCTGATATGGTAATAATTACATGAATGACATTTCTGGCTTCATTTGAAACCTGAAGGCTGAGATGGGAGGTAGGAATGCATCATACTTTCTATTAATTTTCATTGTTTTCATATTTTGTCCCCATCTCCTATCTCCAATAGCTTTTAAGAATCTTATTACACTGCCATGGATCCCCATTACCAGACTGAATCAGCAACAAATTTCGTCCTTCTCTATTTAGTATTTTGAGATTTGACACTTTGAATTCTTATTGTAAATAACACAGAAGTTATTACAGTCTTAAAACCAATGTGCCGCTGCTTTTCTCGTGCTTTCTCATGCTTTAATTTAGCTGTCTGAAACACTTGCTCTTCTCTTTCTGCTGTAATTGTGAGAATGACAGACATTCCAGTGAGATTTCTTGCAGCAGACATTTGGCAAATATTCCAGAAAGAGCCTAGTCTTTAGTTACAGATTAATGATTTATTAATAGTATTTATTTAGAACTGCCAGTCACTGTGGCTGTAGGAATTAAATGAATTGGAGCTGTGCAGCTTTTGTCTCCAAACTAACATCAAATGTCTTAATTACTTGACAGACAGAAATTCTGAGAAGCATTTTATTCTGACCCAAGCAATGTGTAGCTGGTCCAATTACAAATAAAATTATTATGTTACTGATGCCACTTATAAATAGGCTTTGCTAAAGAATTCACAGTGAAATTCACAGGAGTTAAACACCTCAAAAGGATGTTATATGTATTCAATAATGCTGCTTATAATAAGCATCAGTCATTGGCTAAGAAATCACTGCATATATCCATGATTTACTGCTGAGATCTAAGAGAAGACACAACATACAGAGGACTCAAATAAAATTTACTGTATTGTATATCAGAGTGTGCGTTTTTCAATTAGTGATGTATCATGATTTGTGTTCTGTGCTTATGCTGGCCTACTTTTGTTGAAAGGTTTTTATAACCATATTCACTCTCATATCTGCACAACAACTTGTGTTTTGGTTACATCTATGTTTCGTATATATCTGTATATATAGCATGTAGATCTGTTTTCTGCCGCTCATTTAATTACATCATTTTTAATAGGAACACCTGAATTTTTGTTTGTTTTCTAGAAGATAGGGGATCATTTTTTCTTTTTTGGAAAGAATGATTTAAAAAAAAAAACCCTGGAAAAAACAGTATTAACATGTTCTATTTTTTTTTAATATTCCATAAGAACAGAACTACCTCTTTTAAATGTATGTAATTGCTAAATTTTGATTAAGATTACATTAAGCATCGTTTAAATAATAAAATAAGTTTAAAATTTACATAATTGCTAAATTTTGATTAAGATTACATTAAGCATCGTTTAAATAATAAAATAAGTTTAAAATTTACATAATTGCTAAATTTTGATTAAGATTACATTAAGCATCGTTTAAATAATAAAATAAGTTTAAAAATAATAAATCTCCTCAAAAATTACTGAATGTAATAATTTGAAACATCTATATTAAAAAAAAATTGACCAGCGTTATGATGATTTTTTATGTGTGAATAACACAATTCTCGCTGTTTGTATCCTCTGTTATTCAAAAAGAAAATATAATTTTTTGGTGAAACAAATAAATGAGCTTATTTGTAATGAGGTTTTGTTTGTTGTCCAGATGATGTTTTTCTAATAAGTCCATTATTTCAATGTCAGAACTTAAGTGTAATATGTAAATCAGGAAGACTGATCTTGACCTTGTTCTTTGGGTAAGTTCTGGTGAAGAAGCCATCATTTTCCCAGCTGACACTTGCATAAATCACAGCATTCCTGGGGTTTTGTGCTCCAGAAAAGCCATTTCTTGGCTTGGGATTTCTAAAGCCTCAAAACATACAAATTTTCATAGTTCAGACAATGAGATAGGATTGGTTTGTCCAAGCTTACATGAAAAGCAGTAAGTTAAAACCCTCCTCAGTGAGCACAGACCTTGCCCTCAGAGGAAAGCCATAAAAAGGAAGTGTCAGAAATTCATCACTTTTTTTCCTTTTTTTTTTTCCTTTTTTTCCTTCAACTCTAGATTGACTTATTTTTTCCCTTTCAAATAATCTTCTATACCCACTCTTTCACTTGGATTTTTTTAATATCGAGTTGTTTATAATGCACTCACCCTACCTGACCCTCACACTTCAGCCTTTCCCTTGCTGCATTTTTTGCTGTACATCACATCATATAGGAGCTTCTATT
>VWYH01008317.1:83982-140818 GCA_013399365.1 Pampusana beccarii
GGGAAGTTTGTATTATGACAGTGCCAACAGCCAATTTTGAGTGAGTAATCATATTTTATTTCTCGTTAGAACAAATTAAAGTATGTGGGCTATTGCTGTACTTGTAGGTTACCAAAGTTTTCAATCTTTCCTTTTAAAATAGGATCCCTGAGCCAGGTAGACTGCTAAATGGATTGTTTTGTTAAAAAATTAAATTTTATGCATCCTTTTTTTTCACTCTGGTCATTTTCTAATAACATGGATGAACACACAGAGATTTTAATCAAAAGAATCAAGAGAACAGTGCTGACAGACAATATTTCTTACAAACCATATTGTTTTTCTGTATTTTTGAGAGACTGTTTTATGCTTGTGCTATTTCTGTATGATAGTAACATCTACACAGTATATCAATATTCTTTTTAACTGCTAGCTTAGTTCACTTTAGTAATGTAAAGACTATGTTTTTATTGTGAAATATTCTTATTTAAATATAAGAACGAAATAGAGATATTGACTTGCCTTTATTACTGAATTATAGCGAGAATGTTATGATAGAAACATTGTTCATGCTGTTATAGTTAATGTTGCTTTAATAATTCTATTGTAAACTTTGTTTTGAAGAGATTTATAGCTCAGTCATAAACATTTCTGCCATCTATAATACGGCTTGCAAGAACTCAGCTCATAGTCTATTTTAAAATCTTGCTTTCCGAATGAAATCAAATAAAAATAAGATAAAATTGCATATATCTAAGTCACAAAAGTGAATGAAATATAGTGACTTGTAATATAGGAAATTTTCTAAAATGTTTTCTTGAAGCAATGAACGCTGAATCAATTCTAGTAATAAATATCTCAAAGTTTTAAAATCCATGGAATATAGGATTTTATTTTACCTCCTTGACCTGATTATCTTTTAAACAATGTTTCTGATGATTAGAGTCACAGAACAGTTTGGGTTGGAAGGGACCTTCAAATTTCACCTAGTGCAACCCCCCTGCAATGAGCAGGGACATCTTCACTCAGATCAGGTTGCTCAGAGCCCCGTCCAGCCTGGCCTGGGATGTCTCCAGGAATGGGGCATCTACCAGCTCTCTGGGAAACCTGGGCCAGGGTTTCACCACCCTCATTGTAAAATATTTCTTCCTCATGTTGAGTCTGAATCTCCCCTACTTTAGTTTAAAACCATTACCCCTTGTCCTGTCATAACAGGCCCTGCTAAGAAGTCTGTCCTCATCTTTCTTATAGGCCACTTTTAGGTACTGAAAGGCCACAATAAGGTCTCCCCAGAGCCTTCTCTTCTCCAGGCTGAACACCCCCAGCTCTCTCAGCCTGTCCTCCCAGCAGAGCTGTTCCAGCCTCTGATCATTTCTGTGGCTCCTCTGGCCCTCTCCAACAGGTCCATGTCTTTCCTGTGCTGAGGGCTCCAGAGCTGGATATCTAAGCAAAGATCAAAGTGGCAACGTAAAAACTCTTTATGATCCAATGAAGGGCATTTGACCAGAACTGTGGAGAACTGCATGAAGTAATTGAAGAAGTTATTTTTCCGGTGTCACGTATTAAGACACTGACATGGCGTAAAGAAGACTTCTAGACATTGCAAAACTTTTTGCAGATGTAATAGACTTTGCAAGGCCACATGTTGAAATGATGTTTCTGTGAGGTTTGGTCTGTTTGGCAAACAATGTAATGAGGATGACAGCAATTTCAGAAAAGAAGAAGGTTAAAGGCAGTCAAGAAGTGCGTCTTTGGTCAAAGGTTTTATAATATCTGATTTATTTCTTTTCAACCTCTGGACTTTAGCTATACGCAATTTCTGCCAGGACCACAAGACTTGTGAACAATAATCCTACAAGTCATCCATACAGATTGTACACTTCTCTGACTAACATACACAGTTATTCATCTGGTCCCTCAATATGAGTGAACAGAAGTTTCCAGTGTTGCACTGTATTGTTTCTTAACTGCAAAGGACAAAACTTAACCCTCTCTGCTTTCAAATTCGTAAAATACAGCTTTTCCTTTCAGCCCACCAGTTAAAACCATGCCCCAAGTCTTCCATATCTCTCTCCCTACCTTTTAGCCTTTTGTTGGCTGATCTTGGCAAATCTAATATTACCTTATTTATACTCATCCAGTATGGGTATTCATGTGTAGTCTGCAGACAGCAAGATTTTTTCTGGCTTCAGACCGGTCAGGAGGCATCTCCTCCTATAAACTGTGAAGAAAAGCAGAAAAGACTTTCCCTTGACGTGAGCCCTTCCCACTAATCTATTATCCCAAGAAATCTCATGAGGATTTCTGTTCTGAGATCAAAATCTTTTCTGACATAAATCTCCTTAATATAAATCTGTGAATCTACCTCTCACTCCAGCCCTGGTATTATACTTAGGAGTAACAGACCTAATGCACCAGCTACGTTTTGTAACAAACTTAAAGTTAACCTCTGTTAACTGCACTACACTGCATTCCACAGCCATCAGAACGAGTAAGGGGTCAAGGTGGTAAGCAGCAGCTGAGTTGTATTTAGTATAAACACGGCAATATAATGTGAGGATAAAATAATGCTAACATCTGTGATATAAAACAAGCTTCACTTTTTAGGGTCAAGAATTATGCTTCTGCTGGCCATTTCTTTGGGATATGTCAGCAGATTTTTACAGTGGGCTGGCAGTCAAGAGACAGAGAACAGAAATGTTGTATGAAATGGAATGGCCATTCAGCCCCAGCAGCTGCTCCTTTCTGAGGATTGTTTTTTGAAAATTATTAAGTCTCCTTGTACTTTTCCACGAACATAAAACAATTCTTGCCTCTTCCCACAGCAATGGTGACGTATAGAAACACTTTTGATTTTACAGATAACCTGATTCTATGCTAAGGATGTTCAGAGCACATTAACAGCTTTCATTTCCACTGAATCCTGTGACAGTAGCACGTACTTACATGGGATCTGCTGGTCAAAACAAAGTACAAAAGTACATGATGAATCACTGCATTGATAAATGAAGGTGTGGGGGCTGCGGAATTCTAACAAGATTTAACATACGGTTTGCAGGCAAAGAGAAAGCTAATTTTGAGTTGTCTTTTAAATGTATTATGGTACTTAAAATTTAATGACATGCCAAGATCCCTGGCTTGCGTTAAATGGAGCAGATGATTCTAGATGCTATATGTTCAATTCCTTGTTCAAACGAGGGATTCAAGTATTCAGGTTTTTTCCTACATACAGGAGAATTACTAGGGGAACAAGAAGCGCTAGCATCTTAGTGTCATTGAGTATTAAGCAAATTCACAGTGTAGAAGTCCACAGGTAGTTATTTGCCTTCACTCTCAAAAGCAATTCTTATCATGGTGTTCTCTTTTTCATCTACAGGTCAGAGACATAAGATGGCAAAGCCATGGCATAGGATACTAAAATAGAATGAATTGCCCCAAATCAGACTGCAGGATAGAGACAAAAACTGGTATAGAATTATTTGTTTCTAAGTCCCATAGGACAAAAACTCGTGTTCTTCCATTCTCCTTCACACCACTTCTCACTTTAGGAAAAAGAATTTGTTAATTCTATCAGATGCCAAACCTGGAAGCTTTAGAAGCTACTCTTAAAGTTCGCTGATGACAAAACAATCCCAAGAGGGAAATGAACACTCTCAGAAGAACAGCATTTGTCAGTGTTACAAGTACGAATGTCCTTTCCCCTGGAGATAAACTTGTGAGGAGAGGAAGGAACCTTCTTAAATATGAATGTGGCATCTTTGGGCTGAGTTTGTTTATATAACAGGAATAGATCCAGGATTTTTTTCTCTTTGACAGCACATATTGTTTATGTCAAATAAATCTTTCTAAGACTTTCATCAATCTAAAGTTCATTTTTAGCTCATACTGAATAAGAATTTATGTCATAAGGTGCTAGACCAGGATTGGATTTTGTTCCTCTCTTTTAGGCTGGATTGATTTCTGCCTCCCTTTAAGTGGACTTGTTCTTGCATAGACTTTATGATGCTGTTACAAATATTGCGATAATTCGTAGTAGTGTAAATTTTGGTAAATCTCAAGTAGCACTCCCAGACCTCATTCTGCCTCACTCTGACTAAATGCTTCATACTTACATCTAAAAACTTAGAGTTAATTGGTTTTACCATATAGCATAGGGAAAGTGGAACAACAAAACAAAACACCAAACTGCAAGTTACCGTCAGTAGAATGTCATTCTTGAAGAAGGAATACTATCAATCCTTTCCCTTTCTCTCTCACAACCATCAAAGCAAACTTGTAAATGCTACTAAAAACTTTGTTCAGTAATTTACACAGCTTTAGGTTTAAAGATTGAGTTTGTGGGGGTTTTTTTGCATTCCAAACTTACTATCTAGAAGCACATATATAGGCTTTCTCTCTCTGTCTGAGGTTTAGAGGATAAGAAGGAAACAAATTCTGGTAATCATCAATAGTAGGTCTCCAGAGTTACCATTGTTGTATTTCTCTTCAGGATTTCCCACAAAGTAAATGCATATAATACTGTGTGCTACAAGACCCTTTAATCCATCACTTCCAGAAATTGTCACACTGTCTTCAAATTCTGTAGCTGATCAGCAGGTTTGGAGCGATCTTGTGCGCTGCAGACATACTGGATTTACATGTGGTGCTCATGTGTGTCATAACAGGCAGTAGACCAGTTGTTTCTGGAAGTCCTGGACTCATTGTAACTACTCCTCTGGAACTGATCTATACATATACACTGGCCTTACCTGTACAGAAGAGTTAGGAAATCTTAGGAACTCCTGACAAAACCATGTCACCTTTTCAGGCAAATTCTCTGCTTCAAAGCATTTGTCTCCTCTATCTTAAATTTGTGGATTCTTCAAGTGTTATCCCCCTAACTAACACAGTAGATGTCATATATGTCTTTTGCTTTTCAAGTTGCTTTGGATTCTCTTCTCAACAGCCTTGATCAAGTCACAGGCTGATGAAAATGTATCTGTCGTTATGTCTTTAATACTTTTTAGAAGAATGTCCACTTAGTTCAGAGTGCTCTCAGCCAGCAAGCTGAGGTAGGGTGTTATACAGAGAATAGAAAAAAAGGGTAACTGGATGGCCGAAGGAAAAACAGAGCTTACTTCTGTCCTTATTTGATAGTTGTAGTAGTTCAACCCCTCCTCCTTTCCACAATGTAGCATTTGCTGTACTGTGATGACAAAAATGTAACATGGAATTTTGCAACACGACCAACGCTGAATCCACAGGAGGAGATGTTCAGCTCTTTTCTATTAATTTTTTCATCGTCTAGCTGTGCTGTTGTGATTTCGTTAAGAGTAAAAACCATTATATAACTTTTAAATGGAGAAATAAAAGGTTACAGAATAGCTTTTTGCCTTTACTCACTCCTTGTGAAATCAGTACTTCGCCTCTTGTGGATCTTCTGTTTTCATGTTTGATTAAACCTTAATCAGATGACTCTTGTGTTCATGATTAACATGAATTTAACAATTTGGAAAAACCTTTGAAATCACCAGAACTGTCAGTTATGTTATCTAACTTCAGCTATCAAACAGTTAAAGAGCAAGTTGGAGCTAACAGTTTAGGGTCTCATCCATTAGTAGAGAAAAGCCTCTGGAGTATGATTCACTATGAATAATGAATCATTATAGATAATCATTATGCATACCACTATTTTAGATGTTAGAGATGCTCTAACATGTTAGGACTTAAAATGTGAAGAAAATTACTTGGAGCTGGACATGCAGCCAAGCAGGCACACTGTCCTTGCTGTTGTCCACACTGTTCCATGAGGAACAAGCCAACAGTGGTGTGAAAGCACATCCACCTGAGTATATGACACTGATACATGTGTCAGACCTTTTTGGCACAGTCATGAATGTGTGTTGATGTGACTTACAGCCCTGGACTTGCTCAGACACACAGGCTTCAAACTCATCACCATTTCCTTCTATTCTATTTCTGTTCTTAAATTACCAGTACTCACAGATGCAATATTTCATAAGTAATAATTATATTTTATTAACCAAGTGAAATGAAAAGTTATTATCTTGTCTCCTAAATCTCCACATGTGACCAGAACAGATTTATATGGGGTGTTTTAAAGGTAGAATCGTGCGAATGGTTGATAGATGTTTCTGGAAAGTATCTAATAGAAAGAATTTCATGATACTACTCGACATTGTAATCCTACATAATTATCCTCTAATAATTAGAAGATATTTAACACAGTTGCAAGATTGGAGGGCATAAGGTGAAAGGTTTTTTTCTAGTCTCAAATGCATAGGTATGCATTTCTTCACTATGAGGGTGGTGAGGCACTGGAACAGGCTGCCCAGAGAAGTATTCAATGTCAGGTTGGATGGGGATTTGAGCAAGCTGGTCTAGTGGAAGATGTCCCTGCTCATGGCAGAAGGGTTGGAGCTAAATGATCTTTAAGGCCTCTTCCAACCCAAACCATTCTATGATTCTAGGTTTTCAAGGTATGTTATGATATGAACCTGTGCAGGAATATATATGCTTTATAGATCTAATCAAATTATTTTAGATAAAATTGAAACATACAAACAAAAAATGTATAAAATTGCTGCCAATAGTTTTTTTTAAAACATTTTTATTTCCAATGAAACTGGTAAAGAATTTCCAACAAATTCAAGAGCATTTGTCACAAGTAAGATACTGCTGAAAATTTACTCTTATAATCTCTTCCATATGTAAATGTAAATGTATAACTCATATTTTCTACAAATTCAAAGTGAATAAACCCACAGTGATGCCCATCGCAGTCACCAGTGACCTCTTAGAACCTCTCTTTGAGCTCAGATGAACAAGAGGTTTAATGATGGTATTTTTGAAATCAAGGAGAATTTTTTTCTTGGTGGTGCAAAGATTTACCAGCAGCATTCAACAGTTTATTTCCAAAAGTGAGGAAAAAGATTATCTTTGAACTCAGCTGAAACTTAAATAGTTACTGATAGGACTTGAATGTGGGCAGCGTTATAATAAACAAGGAAACTACATTCCCATAGATGTCTGCTGAGACCAAAACAAAAATGGATTGTAGTGATTATAACATTTAACACTTATGCATATTACATTAAGTTCATGTGAATGTTAGAAATACTGCTGCTGTTTCTCTATTTCTTAAAAAGTTGTGGATCATTTGAAAAGATGAACAATATGTGCATATGTTAGCTTTTATGGTGGATTTTATGAGTTTAGTAGATCAGCCACACAGTTTTATTCTTTCACATCTTCACTCAGAGATATTTCATTATTTCATTTCATTCTCACACAAATTACAGAGGAGAAACAGACATAGATATATTTTTATTTCAGGTGTAAAATCCATACTTCTCTTGTAAGTTATGCAAGGAAAATAAGAAGGTTCATTAAACAGAACTACAAGTTGTCTGCAAGTAGTGATTTGCAGTTTTGGAGTACTTTCTTTCAAAAACATTAAACTACACAGCTCAAGTAATTTTATCTCCTTGAAAAACTCCACTTACTACCTCATACTAATGAAGAAAAAAGTGAGGCTCTAAAAAGTATGTTTCCTAAGGACCCAGAGAAAACCAAGTCTCATTTGTATTTGCCATGCTGTATAAATTTACTTTCTGTGACATACACAAAAGCAAATTTCAAAAAAATTAGTTAAATGCAATTTAATGGAAATTTTCTAAATAAATGAACTTCAGAATAACCTCATAGCAGCTAAATGAGACAGCTTTAATGGTTTATAGTGTCTTTATGGTTTCTCAGAAATATACATTATGAAAAAAATTCCCATTATCAGTTCTATTCAGCAGAACCAGTTTTCTTCCATGACAACAGAGCAAAGGCATTTTTGTCACTGATTTGACTGGAGGCATGTCTGAAGGGAAAATAAGTAATAATGGGCATCAAGCATGGCAACCTTATGGTACCAAATAAAGTGAACCTGCACACTGATCTCATTCATAAAACAGCAGTTGCTGAGTAGTATTGCACTTTACCACCATAAAGTATTCTTACTGTGGACCTCTGCTGTGATTGGTAGTGATTAATGAAACACCTTGCCATGGTGGCTGTTTTGCAGCCAGCAATCATGACATAATTATATTCTATATAGAAAGAGGACACGCATATAAGGAGTTCACACTTAAAGCTGAACCTGAAACAGCGAAAGAGTTACAAAATCTCCAGAAAGTCAATCAAGAAAGAGTATATGGGAAAATAAGAAACTAATGTTATTATTTGTACTACTCCTAATATATGCAAATAGCTATCAAAGTATATCAAATCAAATTATATAGCCAAGGATTTGAAAGGAATATCATAAATGGTAGGATTAAAGACAATAATTTTTATTAGTGCAGAGACAGAAACATCCTATTTGTTATTTGAATTTGTATTAAACATTCCCATAAGAATGGGAAGTTCTTATAAACTTTTAATTGTATGTAAACTTCTAATAGGAAGCAAACTTTATAAGTTAGACCCATACAAGCTGCACAGAAGAGTCCTCAAACCAAACCTACAGGAGACTAAACCTTGAAATCAGTCAGCAAGAAAGTTATTTAAGATTACTACTGAGCAACATATCAAGTTTCTATGGTGATACAGTAGGAGAAAAAAAGAGAGCTCATATAATCCACGCCTATCATATGACCCACAATTATCTATAAAAAGAAAAATATATACGTGATTGGAGTACTGAAGAAAGAGAAAAGTCTAGTTTGTTTACTAAGAAAAAAAAAAAAGGTGATTTGATTTCTATACATGGATGTCTTCCCTGGGGGACAGTGATAAAGGACTATTTTTAACAATAAAGAAGTATTGTGTGCACTATGCCTCAGAGATTAATCCACACACACTACAAATAAACTGTCTTTTGTTAAGTAATCAGTGCAGCAAACAGATAATGAAAACGTTGTCTAGAAGTTTGAGTACAACTGTAGTAACTCACAGCCTGATTTTAACCGGCTGAAGAATAGCTAGGTCTTTACCCATGGTTGGTTGCCATGTCTGTATTTGTTGTGTCTCAAATTGGACACCCTGAAATATTGACAAAAAGATGTTTTTCCAACGCAAATTCATATAGTTACAGTAACTGGAAGTTAGCAAATGATAGCGGAAATTAATAGAAGCTTTGAGTTTGAACCTCTGCTATGAAGTACTTTTCCCAATCTGCCACAAGATCCAGCTGTGTTTATAGCTAAACTTAGACTTGAAAGCAATTCAGATAAATACAAAATATTTTTTTTCAAAAAGTGTCAGCTTGTAACCATCACATTTTCTTTTATGATGTCCTGCAGGCTTTTTTTGGAATACCTGAAGCAGTCTAGTTTTCAACTCACAATCAAAGATTTTATAAATACAGTTCTTTTTTTCTTTACTTTTTCTTCCCCTTTAAATATCCACTGACATATTTAGACAAATATGTGCCTGTACCAAAAAGCCCAACAGGTCTGCAATGACTGACAAGTGTTTCGGCTAAAAAGAAAATATAATGAGTGCAAATAGTGTCTAATCCATTTCTTCCCTCGGAATGAATGTAAATGACACAGTTTCCACATAGACCTGTGTGGAACAGCAAGCTACAGCGAAGATCCCTTCCACCTCCCGAGCAGGCATGGAGTGCTGTGAGTCAGAAACAGTAGTGCCATTAATACGTACTTGTTACACAACCAGTTTTGTAACTTAAAGAATATTGTGAGAGCAAAGCTCTCTTTGGTCAACTTAATTTATCCAAGATACAGTGGTACTATATGAACATATCACTTACTGATCTCCTGAACTGCAGTCTCGTTGAAGGAAAATTGGGAAGTGTTGGAATTTGCTAAATTCATCCAGGTTTTAAAGCCATTGTTCTCTTTTACCTGCTTAGTGAAAGTGTTCAGGAGTAAAGCACAGAGTACCAGACAAGCTGTAGAGAGAGTATTTCAAGTGATTTACCTATCTCAATAAAAACTTGGCCTCCCTTGTGGACGAAAGAGACACATTCCATGTAACAAACCATTTATTAAGGATTCCCTACAGAAAGTGAGGTATATCAAGCATTATATGAACCTTAATTGTGGCTGTATTTTATTGCTACTTTATTAAGTGTTTAAACTACCAGATAACAGAATCTTATTCTCAATAGTAGAAGGGTGCTAACAGTAATTTTACTAAATATTTCAGCCCTGTTCCAACAATCTCTTGGAGGAAAGTTAATGGTCATAATCCAAGTAAAGCCCGCCTGAGAAAATCCCAAGCTGTGCTTGAAATACCTAATGTGCAACTAGAGGATGCAGGGGTGTACGAATGTAAGGCTGAAAATTCTCGTGGAAGAAATGTCTTCAGAGGACAACTGCAAGTGTATAGTAAGTGTAACTGCACACAATATTATCCAGCAATGTTTTGTCCACGGTTAAGGCTTTACCTACATATGAAGGATACTAAATTCCAGTAGAAATGAAATGTCTTTCTTCTGAAATACAATTAGCATTGAATTAATTATATCTTTTTGTTCCTTAGTAATGCGTTAAAGTCTGAAATAGAAATGAAGTTGACTCACTCAAAGAACTGACTTAGTGCAATTTCATATTTGATGTTTATGGGGTTTCAGTTTATTTTTAAAGGGTACCTCCACAGTTTTAAAAGTCTGGGTGGTTATTATTACTACTATTACTACTACTACTACTATTACTACTATCATTATTATTATTATATGATATATAAAAATAACGTGCAACCTAGGCATGATGTATCAGTCAGTAAACAATATTAGAAATATCTTAGGATTTTAATCACAATTTTATTAACGTTTCACCCTTGCCATGCCTGGGTGCTGAGTTTTGTCAAGTTCATTGTACAGAAATCAAAGCTAGAGGAGTGCTTCTTTTTTCGTAAAAAAAAATCTCAATCCCAACCTAGGTATGCAATTTCTGAAGGTGCTGATTTTAAGAAATCGCTGAACATTTTCTCTCTGGGATTGGTTTTTCTAAAAGTTTTTTGAGTGAGAATCAAAAAAAGATGAATCGTGCGTCATATTGAAAAGAAAAAACATGATCTGAAATTAAACGTATTTGGTAAATAATTTATTTTATATAACATTGTTGCTGCATCCTATAGGCTAGAAATTAAAGCTTATATGAGACATATCCTATTTACTGAACATTTACAGGTCAATTTTTGTTTGTATTGAAAATGTGTTTCAGTCCCCCCTGCCTATTCTTATCAATTAAAGTGACATCACTTCCTCTAATTCCATTAATTCTACAACCTTAAATACTTAGCAGGAAAGGTCTATTGCAGGAGATCATGCAACGAATCTTTCAGAGTGAATTGATTTCTGTCTTCAAATATTGCAGTTAGTGGAATTCCAACTGCTGCAGTTTAGACAGGTCTTGAGGTTAACAGATACCTTTAAGGAGTCTCTCCTGTTAATCAATTTTATTTTTCTTTTCTTGATTTCAGCCTATGGCTCCTAGTGCTTTCTCCCCATTACTGACCATGCACAGTTCTCTGTCTTTGTTATACACTTTCATGAAATAACCATAGACTGGCATCATACATTGAGTTTATTTTCCACATATGTCAATATTTTCAGGTCTGTAATCAATTTTCCTGTCTCCTCCAGCTTTCCAATGTCTTTGTCTTAGCTCTCTTGTTTTTAGGGAGTATCGGCATATCACTGGATGATGTGTCTCTTCTTGCTTTTCGTTCTCATCCATGTAGAGTCAAAGGCAGGTTTTTTTCTTCAATTTTTTCTGGTATATGCTAGAAAAAAATATGCGATGTCAAACCTGATAGTTTGCACCTTTCATTTTGGATGTGCGACCCATACTGCACTTGCTGCAAAGGTTTTATAGGACTTTACTGAAAGCAGCGCTCTAAGCCATGGAATTACTGCATGCCTCCTGCTATGCCAATACTCCAGTGTATTACTGTATTACAAACTCTTATTATCAGTTACTTCCTCAAAAGTATTACAGCTCCTGTTAGGGACCCAGGGAGAAGGGACATTTAGGAGCATGCTTGGTATTTTTCAACAACATTTCTTAAAATGTCTGAAATTAAAAAAAAATAATAATAGTTGGAGTTACAAGGTGTACTTCAGCTCATACACTTACTAGCTGTTTTCTAGAGCTGTGAAACTACTAGATGTGAAAGCGCCTTATAAAGGATTTACAATTATCTTTACCTCACTCTTTCAAAGTTCAAGGAATATAAAAGGTGCTCTTCAGGAGAGAAACTAAGATGCTGGAAAATAAAATTATTTCCTCAAGAGCACCCTGCAGAACTCGAATCACAGCAAACATGTTGTAGTGTTCTACACAGCTCTGCCTCTCTCATTAGCCAGGACACATTTTTGTTTTGAGCAGAAATAAAGATGAGACTCAAATCTAGAAGTCCACAGAAAACATTTTCTATGTCAGGTTTTTTTCTGCTCAATAGAGATAGAAATAAGATTTTTCAGTTCTCTACCACTAGACAATTGTCAAAATTGTATTTTTTACAGTCACTGCCTTTATGGGCAGCACAGTTTGTTCTAATTGGCATTTTTTTGCAATAATATTAGAACAACTGCTTTAATCTTGCAGCAAGGGAGTCCACTCCAGACTGTCTCATTCCTTTGATTAACAGTTATGGGAATCTAGTGTATTATTAAGTTACTGTTAAATTTGTTCTTATATTTTAGACTACCTCACAGGTAATTCAAACCCAGATCTGAGTCAGAGTTTCACCTATCTGCGTTAGCAGGGAATGAGATCAGAGCAGGTAATAGGAGGCCTCCAGATGGAGGAGACAGGCAGTGACCTTCAGTACAGCAGAACAAGAAGCACAAACTGTTAACAGCTCCGACAAATGCCTTTTCTTGGCCTCGAGATGAAATACTCCCCAGTGAGCCTCTCACAGCCTTCAGTGCTCCTGAAGACAGCATTAATGTCTCATTGGCCTACAAACCTTGACAACCCTTTCCAGCGGTGTAAGAGGGCTTGGGTAAGAAGGTTTTTAACAGTGCAAAAATTTAGCCAACTGTTTTTTTACAAAATTGTCAGCTTCCTTTGCTGGCAGCTTATATTGCAGGATTTGGGGGTACTACTTGAAACAGCATTTCCTGCTTGCTGTACCTTTTCTTCGTAACAACAGTCAACATGAATTATTTACCTGTAAGCTCATTGTCTTTTCACTGGCATCGACTCCTCCAGGGGACAGCGATTATTCTGGTTCAGAAATTCAGATGTAGGCCATCATTCCTTACCAGGGGTTTCTTGTAAAATTGTGGAGCAGGCTGCAGGACCAGCTGTGCCATACCGCAGTCTCACAATTTACATTCCTCTGTAGGAACTCACTTGCTGTCTGTTTGAATCTTCTTCATTTCATCAGTTGCATCTGATCTGGGTCACCACAGAATATTTTGGAGAAAGCCCAGGATGCCCAGTCTGCCTGTCTGGTCACATTTAATCACAAACTAGTGATTTTTCAATTCTTACCTAGTGCTGCAATCCAGATTTACCAGGACTGCCTGATGCAGCTGACACTTCAGATGTTGTTCAGAAAGTGGTATTTCAGATGCTGACAATTTCAGATTGTTGTGCTCTCAGCACTTAGTGGAAAATCAGCTGTAAAAGTGACAAAGGGATTTAAAACATAATTTTGACAGGGCAAGACATCCTCATATTCACTGCAACCTATTTTGAGAGGTATGATTTTTCCCCAAGTGATCTGCTCATCCTGTAGTTTCCAAGAAACTATAGTCAAGTTCAAATTGATTAATAGGAGAGAGCACAAAAATAAAATTTGGGTGGAGAAATTGGGCATTAACCTTTTGTTATCACAGTTCCCCCCCAAATCCTGACTAGCAGCATTTTACCAATGGTAAGCACTGTTTTTTGTAGTTCCTACTCCTGTCTCGCACTGAACCTCTTGGGTTTGCTTCTGTGTTACATACTCACTAGCGCCTGTTCAGCAGAAGATGGTGGTGTGAAGCAGACCACAAACCCACTTTTTTGGCCATTTTTTTGTTGGCTGGAACAATTCCTTGATCTGCTCACAGCAGCCCCATGAGCGGCAGTTCTGCCACAGCAGGAGGAGAGATTTGCTGTAACATTGGGGTGGAACAAGACGCTGAGGGCAGGAATATTCTGTAATGCTTCTATAAGTGTACCGGATCATCCTTATTTTAAAAACCATTTTAATAACTTCCTTATGAAAACTGTATGGAAGAAAATCCACTGCTGTCATTACAGCAGAGCTCCAGATACATGTAGTAAAACTGTCTAGAGAATAAGAGATATTTTTGGTCAGAATCAGAGATTCAGTTGAAAATTGCTATCTTATCTTTCTCACTGTGATAGCTACCTATTCTTCTCTCACCATATACTTCCCAATGGTACTTGTGTACAGAAAATGAATTTTATTCACCCCAAACTCTGATCTCATTCGCATTTTAGGACACTACCCAAAATAATTTGTCTATGCAATATTTTGTCCTTAATTTTCTTTCATCAAATGTTGCTTAATAATTTGAGAAAGAAGGGTGACTTTTCTGCATCTGAATTTGGTTTTGCACAGAGGATATAAAAGTTGGCCGGTAAGCTTGCAGATTTATTGCCAATTTGAGTTTGTAAAACATTTGACATCCTTGAATAAATAGGTACAGAAATGCAGCATAAAATAAAGGATTGAACAGTGATTTTAAAATCTCAGGAGCACTTTAGAAAGCTATGGAACAATATCCATAAAGATCAATGAATAATAAAACACATCCTTCTATTCTTGCATTCAGCCCAAAACTCTTCATTGGACAGATAAAAAATAGGCACATACCCATTTTTCCCCAAGATTCATATTAAATTTATAAAGAGAAAAAATAATCTGTTACATTTGAAATCTCTTTAAATGCTTCTTAGAATGTATATTTTCTAAGTAAAATTAAGTGCAATTATAGAATGACATTTTCTTCACCTTCATGTGTATCAGGATGACGTCAACAAATTTTTGTTAAAAAAAGAATAATATATTGAGTCAGAGGTGGTACATCCAGCTAAATGTTTCACTTCTAAAATTATTGACCTACCTATTGCTTTGCTACCTTGTTCTCAAAGGGGTGGCAATCTGAGTCATTGCTTTGGCTCATGGCAAGTTCAACAGCTTGAAAATTATAAATCCAAAGGCCATTTAGGCTATGAGGAGAAAATCTAGGACAGAAATACCCCAGTTAATGAAAAAAGGTTGTTACTACCAATTGATCGTATCACTGTGGTTTGCAAGTTTGTGGCTACAGGGGAAAACCTGTGCGATGACTGTGCTATCAAGACAGCTGCAGACAGAGGGTAGGGAATGGCAGTTGTGTGCTGAGGAGAACATCTCCGCAGCCAGGCTTTGGGAGACAATTTTATTTCAGTGTAAACAGGTGCACACTCAGATCTGAATGCTCTGGTCCATGATGAGATCAAATTCAATGTAGAAAAATGAGACTAGATATGCTTTGGGTCACATAGTAGAATTTTCAGAAAAGCAAAATAGTCAAAAGAATGAAATATAAGGAGGAACAGTTTTGCACCTCTTTGAAACTGCATGATTTTATGGCACCACTGGCTGACTTTTGTGGATTTTAGTTACACATTTAACTATCATCTCTTCCAAAATCATATTAGCATACTCATTTTCAAAGGAAACAATTTCTTCTCAGTATGCTTCCCTTGTGCATATTGAAACACTCAAAAAGACAATGACACCATCAGCTATACAGTGCAATTGAATTATATTTTTAGGACAATTAGTAGACAACAAGTGACCAGGGAGTCCTGCAAACTGCTTCTGGGGATTTCGTGGTATCCTTTGATATAATTTAAGAATCAAGTGATTCAGCACAGAGGAGCACATACGGAGCATGTCACTCTTTGCCTTGTCTGTAACAGGAAGAATAAAGGAGCAGATGGTTTTGATCCTGGGTTTGGGAGTGAGGTTGAGCACTCTTATCTCTTTTTTTTCCTCTACTAAAAGGGAAATATGTGATTATTTTTCTGCTGTGTCTCCAGCTTCTGACAACTGTCTGTTCAGGGACTGTGGAGCAGACTATTCTCTGCCTAGGAATGATAGACATCTCATTCACTTTCTTTGTCATCCATGCACGAGATGTAAGCTAGAAGCAGTTAGTCACTTGTCATGCCTTTTCATGTCTTCTCACGTCTTTGATTGGTGACCTGTCAAACGCCAGCTAGATTCAAAGATTTATTTTTAAACTTGGTTCCCCATGTTTAAGTACGTTATCAATTATCCAACGTTTGAAGTGGAGACACTGTTGTGACAGATCTGGACTTCTATTCATACCAAACAGAAGAATTTTACATTCCTTTAGCAATGAAGGCCTTTTAGTTACTTGTTCTCTACTATTTGATAAAAAAACCCCGACATTTAATACCATTAATTAATTTCATCTATCGTCCTCTTTGCTATAAAAAATGGTATGGTTACAGTATGAAAACTCAAAAGCTGGCTTTTAACCATACTTTTTTATTTCTGCGTATGAATGTTCAATTACTCACTGAGTCATACCAAGTTTTACAAATCGTATAATCCTGCATACAGCTATCTGATCTGCTGCTGCATTAAAGATCTCTTTCTCTGCAAAAAAAACATTCCCTGCTTTTTTAACAAATTAGTACAACAAATTTAGGTACTAATAAACACATATACACCTAACAACAAAAAAAAACTGTTTTAACATTGATTTATTGCGTAATTCAGGTACCTAATTAATGCTGGAAATCTCGTGGGTTTTGTGCTTAAAAACATTAAAAATATTTTCGTATTTGAAATATTAATTAAACCCAATACATGTTAATAAAAATATGTGCAAATACCTTACCAAATGCTCAGTTGTTCCTAGCTGAATAAATCATGATTTCCTAGTAAATGAGAAAACTACATGAAACAGAGTCTATGATGATTGACTTCCTTACCAAAATGTAAATAGCCTAAGTCTTGAAAAGTGACTAAATATTCTATTGTGACTACCTAGCAAATGCTCTTAAATTTAGTAAAATGAATGCATTAATATACAGTACTGTAATTTAACCCATTGGGCTTTATTAAATCAGGCAGATGTCCATTCCTGATCACTGCCTGGAGCCATTACAGCTTTTCCTTTAAAGTTATGGAGTTTTGTTTTTACCTTCTCATTCGGTTTTGATTTTTTTGTTTAAAAGTATTTCTTTCTGAAAGTAAGTTGAGCTTCGTTAAGGCCATAATTTAAGCTTGTTGATTAGGTCTTTGCATATCAGCTAGAGACTTACCAGTTTATATGCTTCATGTACAGCACGGTATTTTTTTCTTGCAGCCTACCCACATTGGGTGGAGAAACTTAATGACACTCAATTAGACAGTGGAGATCAGCTCCGATGGGAATGTAAAGCCACTGGAAAGCCAAGGCCCACATATCGTTGGCTGAAAAACGGAGTTCCTCTTTGGCCACAGGTACATTAGATGAGGAGTCACCAGTATGTTGCATGTTTCTCCTTTCATTCAGCTAAAGTCAGTTAAAGAGAGTCCTGAAAAGTACTTCAGAAATGACTGTTTTCTGTGTTGGTTTCTTAAGTGGTAGTATACAGACAAGTTTTCTATGCGTGTCTCCTCTGAACCTTCTCAAGCAATGTAAAATTGCATTCGTCAGTAATTCTCTGTAGTTCAGAGATGTGACCCTCTGAGCTGTCTGTAACAGCATCTGCTGTTGTATTACAGTATACATCTAAGCAATCTCCAGTATGTTTATTTTATTTTTTTTAGATAGTGGTATTATGCTTTTTTAATCTATTGTTGGGTTTTTCTGCATAAAAAGATAGTAACAACTCAGAGAAATGCTGTATTTGTTGAATCACGTTCCTTCATATTTCCCCCAATGTTATGTTATTTACTACATTTTGTTCGTATATAATCATAGTCTTCAAAACACTTGCAGGCTAATGTAAGAGGCACAATAACTATGATATTTTCATCAGTTTTCAATTCTATTAATTCTCTGCGAGTAACAGAACTTGCCATTAAAATGCTCCATGTAAGACTCTTAGAACGTAAAGTCTTTAAATACAGTCACCTGCTGTATTTTAGAATTAGATCTACATAAAATTATCTTTATTTTAAAAGACCACTCATGGCATGGCCTGCCTTATTTTACTTTGTTCTGTTTCTTTCACTGAATCATCAACATGCCAGCCCACATCATGTGGGTTTTGCCTAGCACCTGTCCATTTTTATAGTCTCAAAATTATTTAAAGAAAAGTTCTGTAAATTTATTTCATGCAGTTTTCCAGGTTAAAATAAAGCTGTTCAATTCTGGGAGAAAATGTCTCCATTGCTAAAAGAATTCACAGAATGGATTTATGAATATAAAAGGTGTAATGTCTGTCTTTTCAGTGAATGTCATTTCTATCTGTGAACATCATCCAATTATGCACACAATGAGAAAGGAAACATAAACACAGTTTACTTTTGAAGCTGTGAGGCACTGAAAATTAGGTTATATGCCTTTACTATCTATTTCTGCCTTTTTAGATGGAGCTATTAGTCCTGAAATTGAAGCAATTTAAATAGCTGTAGTTTTTGCTTTTCTGATTTTCCAAACCATTAGTTGCACCAAGCTCTGAAATTTCAAATTAAATTTCAGTTTAAACTGGGGGATTACAAAACAGAGAACTTTTTTCACAATTTCCTCTGTTCTTTATCAATTTTTAATTAAAACTACAACTGCAATAATGAAACTTAGAGATGTTCTATAGCAGTTCAAATTATTCACTATACAGCTCCATCAAGTACACATTTCCATAAATAGCTATCAATGCCCCTTCACTCCCAGCTGTGGTAACTATTTTCTACTAGTGTCCTTTCAAATAAGAAATTTGCACGAATTATGAAGTTGATTAGAACCCTTCACTCTTACTCATGAAAACAATTTTTATATCTAATTTTATGAAAAAAGTACCATGACTGAAACCATATATTTTATAGAGGTGTGAAGATCGTCAGATGTGTTACACCCACAACTGACTTCTTGCTTCACTTAAGTTCCCAAGATGGACTGCTTCTAAAAATCATGTAAAGGTAATAGGAGACAAACAAGAAAACAGACAAAAACAAGCCTTGGAGACAGTGAATTTAGACTGAAAAATATTTATCTTTAAACATTTTTTGTGTTTTTATCTGCCCTCCCCCATTTCTTTTATTCATATAATCCCTTATATATATAAAAAGTAAATCTATTGTTCAGTTTTATTTTAGATTAATAATGTCTTTTGTTCCTTTGCCTTAAGCTAATAGCACAGCAATTTCCAGTGTCTGTTTGCTTTTATAGAATTTTTTTTTTATTATTATTCCATTACAGAGCAGGATTGAGATGGTTAATGGTGTTCTGATGATCCACAGTGTGAATCTCTCAGATGCTGGAATGTATCAGTGCTTAGCAGAAAATAAGTATGGCACCATTTATGCCAGTGCCGAGCTGAAGATTTTAGGTAAGTATTATAAAAAAAACCCCAGTCTATTCCTTTTTTTTTTCCTTTTGATTATTTCATTTTTTTGTGGTCTGTTATGATAATGAATAGCTTGTGCCAGTCCAAACTTAGCAGATCAGATAAAATTGGGTTATTATTTCTTGTATTTTTATGTGTGAGGGGGTCCTTTGTTGTCCGAGAGAGCACGGGTCCTCCTGTTAAGTGAAAATATTCTTTCATAAATTATTGACTCAGTTACATTTTGTGACCATTTCTCATATAAGGCTATATCAGTTCACATACATTGAAAAATATTTTTTACTTCTCTAAAAACAAGTGCAGGAGAAGAAACTTAGAGAAAGTATATTTTAGTCTCCGTGAAAATCAAATTATTAATTCTACCAAGGCCATTATTCAAAGGTAATTAAGCATGATCTTAGTTTTAATGGTGCAAAAATTTCATATGAAGTCACAAAAACTGAGTGAATACTGGAATTTAAGTACTTGAGCTAATATAATCCCATAGCAAAGCAAGTACACTACATAGTGTTACCTGGAAATACAATTAAAAAAATAATTATTCAAAAGTTTAAATAGGTATTTAATGAAGAAAACCTTGAAGCATGTTTTTCCAACACTGTCTGTCCTTAAAGCAAGTTGTAGTAACACAATGGGACAATATTGAGAAGAGGACTTCCATGGGGTTAAGTGAGAGACTTGTAAGAGTCTCACGGTCTGTATTAGATTATGGTATAGCTGGAAGACAGGTATCTGGTAAAGCAATTGAGTGGCCATATCAGAGATATCAGTCTTTGCACTGCTCAAACCTTACAAATTTCAAAACCTGCATCTGTGAATCGTTCTTGGAAACTCCCAGTAATATAAATATTAAAGCTGAAGTTACTGAAATAATCCACTACCTTTAAGCTAAGATTTGATTCCTCTGAATAACCTATCTAGTACATTTCCACTATTTCCTAGCTGGAGAACATTAGAATTTCACTGACAATTCTGTGAAATATTTCTGTCTAGCAATAGATTAAAACCCACAGTCAGTGGTTGTTCTCTTTCCTTCACTTTCCTGTGTCATTTGTGATTGAGTCAGCAAATATATCACTGTTGGTTACAATGTTCTCTTCCTCTATTTTTTATGTCTATTATAAAAGAGGTATACCTATTATATCCACTAGTTGTACACTTTCTTTGATGTTCTCTAATATCAGAAATGGCCATTATATGCTGCTGCAGTAAAATCAGCCTTTCATTTTGTCACTTGTGAAATTGTACCCCTGTTGAATTTTAACTATAATGTTGCGTTAATGGAGCAGTTGTGTTTCATTTTCTGGATTATTAAAGGAAAAAGAACAGAATAAATTGTCCATTTAAATAGTTCTGATATGAAAATTACTCAAAATAATGGTAGGAAATTCCTACATATTTGAGACAATGGAGTCTAGTATATTCCTATGTGTTTATCTCAGATAGTTGGGGGGCGGGAGGGGCTTGGTTTTGCAAAACTAGTTTAAAAAAACGCAGAAACAAATGAAATTACTTGAGAACAACTGTCCTTTGATGATGTGAAATTACAGTAATTAGTGTCATTTTGTGATACGTTTACTACCTTATCTGATGCATTGTAATCAATGAGACTTCTTGAAAAGTGAAGTACTAAGAACAAGACATGGCTAAATATCTTCCACTAAGAAGCTCTAACTTTTCAGTTCCCAGTATTCAGAAAAATATAAAAAGGGAAAGTAATAAAAGTTCTCTAACAGTAATATTTTTGTAAGAATTAACTTTAGACAGTGTGTTCATGGATAACTGTGGAATTTAAAGTTATTTTCATTTTGAACTAGTTTATTCTAAAAAGTTAGCTATGAAATCCAAAAGCTTTGGAAAAGGTATAGCTAAATCAACTGTAGTATTTAATTTCTGAAGATGTTTGATTTCACAAGAAATCTTACCTTAGTATATTGAAGTGAAGGACATCTCACTAATTCATAACTGGATTAAGTTATAGACTTGCCATCTAGTCTTGGCTGCTGATTTCAAACTTTTTCCAAAATTCCATCTAATCTGCTGTTTAATAATTTCCAAGTCAAAAATTTAGATCCTATCCCCTAAATCATATCTATTATTCTAATATTTTATTAGGAGATAATTGAACAGGAAGCTGTGAGTGTTCTCTGTAGAGTTAAATGTCACTTCTCTTTAACAGCTTCAGCTCCCACTTTCCCACTAAATCAAATGAGGAAAACAATAATTATTACCAAGGGCCAAGAAGTTGTCATTGAGTGCAAGCCACAAGCCTCTCCAAAGCCAACTATCACTTGGAAGAAAGGAGACAAAGCCTTAAGGGAGAATAAGAGGTCAGAAGCTTGTTCGGTAAACTAAACATTGTGTTTGGATGTCTGATTCTGTGATATGGTATGAAAATACTGCTAGTGACAAGAACATGCATATGTTGGCATGGGTATGACGTAATTATTTTGTCAAGTTGATTTGTCTAATAGTAGTGACTTAATTGTTTCCACAATATGGAAATGAAGAATCTAAGTAATTGTTCAGAGATGCAGAGAGATGAAAAAAAGTTACATTTTGTTTTGTTTTGGTTTTTTGTTTGTTTGGTTGAAGTTTTTCTCTCTATCTTCTGTTACTAATTTCAAAAATACTTCAGTTACACTGAAGAGATATTCCAAATTTAGTGTATGAGGGTATTAAAAGCATTGACGCTGAAATAGTCAGGACCACGGAAAATATAAAATGTGCTTATTCATTTGAAATAATTTTAATAAGGCATATTTGCATCTTGATCACAATGGAAGTATGTCTAAGAATAGCTTTAAAATTATTCAGAGAAGAAAAATACTATTCCATTATGGGATTTAATTATACAAGTAATTTCTGTACTCAGCAGCACATCTGTTTAACAGAATATGTTTGAGTAAGTAAGTTCCATCCAGCTCTGTATTTTAAACATAGTTTAAGCACTGGAGGTTAAATGCCAGCTGTAATTGCACTTTACAAGATTGCATGTCTGTACACTAGAATACTTTTGCCACCCCGCACATGGTCTTTAAGTACACAGAGCAATCTTATCTTCTTTCTGGCAAAGTGTGTGAATGAACCACTTAAACTGATTTGCATGGCACTAGTCAAAAAGAAAAAAAGCAAGGCCTTTTTGTTCATTTGTGCAATACTGATGAAAGCAGTAGGGCTCATCTGTCCTCATTAGCTGCAAAAGCCATTTCATTCAGGTGAGTCTTATTTTCACCTCATGCCATTTTTTTTGTTCTGAGAAGGAAAATGGGTAACTTTTCATGCTCTTCAGGGAAGCAGAGTGGAACAGCATTATATAAATTTTACTAACAGCTATATGTTGTATAGTACATATCGACAAGATAGAACAATATTACGAAGATGCTGATAATATAAATTGTCCTGAGACCAATGCCTCTACGCTGTAGCTACACAGTTAGCTGTTTTCACCACATGACCTTTTCCTCTCATCTCCACAAAACTCACTACGGTGAGTTTTCTGATCATCACATGTAAATCACATTTTAATCCAAGGCCAGTAAGTCATTTTTGTAGGTACTTGATGTCTGTCAAAACATAGCCTAACTCTGAAATAAAAACTCTAATGAAAATAAGATCTGGAGCTACCTTTGTGGTATTTGCAGCTTTTGATATTTGCTTATTTTGACAGAGGCTGGACCAGGAAATGGTGAAACATGGCAAATAAAAAGCTCGTTAAACTATTTCAAACCTTTGAAAGACTTTGGTTGTGTTCAACTTAATATTTAGTCGTCTGTTAAGGGAATATCTTGTGTCATCCAAAGCAGTTCTCCTGTGACTACTGTTTATAGGGGGCTGTGGGAGAGGTGAATATCAGTTTCAAGTGAACTCAGTTCTGCCTCTATATATGGTACGCTTTAAACAACACTAATAAAATCTGTGTGAAGAGGAGATGAAGGAAGCTATTATTTGACTAAATTACCCCTATAGAAACATACTTATTTAATAAAGAATCCAAAGTATTCATAGTTCATTCTGTTAACCAGATGTAAAGATCAAGACTTGCTGCAAAAGCCATGAGCCACGTTTTAATGAAACAAAATATATGATATTGAAGATCTACTAAGATTAACACTTCAAAAGAACAAGGCAGTCTGTGAAGCTTACTGATACAGGATATTTAATAATCACTATCAGCATTTGAAAGGAACTACATGTAAAATTCAAACCTCTTTTATATGGCATTATCTCAATGAGTTGTTAATACATTCAAACAAACAGAAGTTCATCAGCATTTTCACCTGAAAGTCAAAAGGAGGTGGAAAAAAGCTATTTTGAAATTAGAATGCAGCTGAAAGCAAAAGCAACTGGAGTTGTGTAAGTAGAAAACCACATTAAAGATGCATATTTTCAGTAGTCCCCTCACAATAATTAAAATCGTTCACAATCTTTACTAACCACTTGTCTCTGGACTCAATTATTGTCTCATGGGATGATAGAAAATTGTATGTCATTTATGGCAGTCTGTGATCATGTGTACCCTGGTTATTGATTTGAACACTTAACTTTTTAGTTCATAAGAACTTTGCAAAGAACTTTTGAATCTTTTAGTTCATCAGTAGTTCTGAGTTTATAGAAAACTGGATTATATTGGGATCCAAATCTGAATAAGTTTATTCTTTGATTTGTAGTAAAATGTTTGGTTGAAACTTTGATTTAGGTCCTAAATAAGAAGAATTAAGCCCTTGGGCAAGAGTACGGTGATCACCAGCCATTTTCTTGAAGTTTCTGAAGCATTCCAGTCAGATACTTCCTAATCAGTAGTCAAACCCTCATTTATTATCTTAGCATCAGTTTCTAAAAAAGATCCAGACCCAGACTATCCAGATCAGAAAGTCAGACAAGTGCCTGTTTCTAATTAAACATTTTCAAAACTTATGTATCAAGCCAAAATAAAATAAAAATTATATTTAACTACATTATTTTATGTAGACAGTAAACTTTATAATTCACAGTAAAATAGACTGGAATATGCCATAAATTACATCAACGTAAATCATAAGTAATGCTAATAAAGTCAATTACTAAATTCTGGACAAACAGATTTTTTTTTTAATTCTTTCAGTTTCTCTGTCCAGGCTTCTGTAAATTGCAGGTATTTACTAGTGATTTACCACTGCACCAATTTTTGTGAGCCATTGCTCCATTAACTGTAATTTTGGTTTCATCACTTCCTTAAAGTCACTTGCCTGTTTTGTCTAGATGGCCCTTCAGTAGTGACTACAGCTGATGTTTAAACAGATTTTCTTGGCTAGTCATAGGTATTAAAAAGCACTATAAGTCTTTATTAATCTGTTTTTCTTCTTTCTCCTACATCTAAAATATTCTTCTCATTAAACTTATCTTGAATTTTCACTCTAGCTCATTATTTCCATTATATATCCATTAATTATAGTTAAAATAAAATCATTCAAAAGCACTCCAGCAGCACAAAGACTTCTATTCACTCTCATTTTTTTTTCCTTCTGCATTCAGACTACCAAGAAATAATTTTTTAAAAGTACATAATTTAACCAACAAGCTGCTAACTGAGGAAGCAGGATTTTTATAGTGACAATTTTGTGGTGCTTTATTTTGCTTTTGTTCCTTCTCTTTTTGAAGCTTCTCGAATAAAAATGTTTATTTTATCAATGTTTCTTGTATATATCAATTTGTGTGTGGAATAATATTTAATCTAAAAAAAATCTATATACACATATTAAAACATATATGTATGCACTGGTAAAACAGTTCTGCATTTATTGATGCCTCCCTTTCCGTATAACACCGTCTAAGGTTTCTCCTTCACATGACAGAACAAGCTTTAAAGAAAAACATTAGCAGTCTCTGGAGGTCATATTCACAGTAGATCACCCTGAGCAGAACAACAGTGCCAGTCTATCTGTGGCTGTTGTACAACTGCTCATATTCGTCCACCTAGGTACAACATTAACTTTGCCTGAGGACCTAAATATATTAAGCATATCTTTCTGTGAGGAAAATAAATGGTAACAATACCAAACACTTCAATTCAGCCACTTCTCCTTTGGAACAATTAGGTTTCTTCCACTTCTCTTTGAAGGAGTTCTGGAAATAAGATGACGAAAGCTTTTGGCAGGTTAAGCAGCAGAGGGAATTTTGGATGGTTTGAATGCAATAGCCTGGCCTGGGTTTGGCCAGGTCACAAAACTCAAGATTCTTGTTGTGAAGTAGACATCATGGTGTTTTTTTAATTGATTACAATTGGTTAAAAATGTTTTATTCCGTTTTCTCTGAATGATATCAAGGAATCACAGAACATCTGAAAGTGGCAGGGACCTCTGGATATGACCTAGTCTGATTACTCTGATCAGAGCAGGGTCAGATAGAAGAGGTTGCTCAGGGTCATGTCCAGCCCTGCCAAAAAAGACTTGGAGGTTCTCATGGATGAAAAACTGGACATGAGCCAGCAATGTGTGCTTACAGTCCATGAAGCCAGCCATATCCTAGGGTGCATCAAAAGCAGCGTGACCAGCAGGTCGAGTGCGGTGATTCTGCCCCTCTGCTCCGCTCTGGTGAGACCCCACCTGGAGTCCTGTGTCCAGCTCTGGAGCCCTCAGTGCAGGACAGACATGGACCTGTTGGAGAGGGGCAGAGCAGCCCCAGAAATGATCAGAGGGCTGGAACAGCTCTGCTGTGAGGACAGGCTGAGAGAGTTGGGGCTGTTCAGCCTGGAGAAGAGAAGGCTCTGGGGAGACCTTGTTGCGGCCTCTCAGTAGTTATGTTAAAGGGGCCTATAAGAAAGATGGGGACAGAATTTTTAGCAGGGTCTGTGGTGACAGGACAAGTGATAATGGTTTTAAGCTAGAAAAGGGGAGATTTAGACTACGCCTGAGGAAGAAATTTTTTCCAATGAGGGTGGTGAGACACTGGCCCAGGTTTCCCAGAGAGGTGTGAGATGCCCCATCCCTGGAGACATTCAAGGCCAGGCTGGACGGGGCTCTGAGCAACCTGATCTGGGTGAAGATGTCCCTGCTCATTGCAGGGAGGTTGCGCTAGATGAGCTTTGAAGGTCCCTTCCAACCCAAACTATTCTGTGATTCTATGATTTATAATAAAACCTGCCCACTCTTCATTTACTGTATGCCTCACCTGAGGTCATTGGGACTGATTTGCAGACATAAAGAAGCTTGTAGAAGCTGCACATTGAACAACGAAGTACTGGATATTAAAAGGAAGTTCTCTGAAGTCAGAATTTAAATACCGCAAATAAAATTAGTGGATACTGAAAATAAGGAGACATTAATATTTGTGAAGCTGCCAGGCATTAAAAACATGGAGAAATATTAGTGCAGAAATTCTGTCTTCATAGCAATGTGAAAAAATTTCAAGCCAAATGTTGGTCTCTGAAGGAAAACACCAAACAGTACTGACTAATTGAGAATCATCATCTATAGGCACTAAACAAAGAATAAATCAGCTGGAAGGGACAAAGTGTTCAAGCTGTGTGTAATACAACACATGAAGGAGTGAATTGAGGCTGATGAAATTTTGCCTTTACCTAAATTTGCACCATTTCGTGTTCTTTCAGTTTTGTTTCTCTAACATTCAACAGTTGTAAAGGAAGTCAGAGAAAAGAAAAATAAAGAGATGTCATCTGGGGACATTACATTCCAAACACTAATATAGAATTGCTGCAGTGTTGCTAGACAGAGACACAGGGAAGCCTGAGACTATTGACTTATACCTACCCTCAGGTTAATACTGAAATCTTTGAACTAGTGAAGTAGCTGTCCTTTATGTCTAGATATTTCATCTGTCAATACTTTGCTATGTAATTAGTGGAAACACATGAACCACTTAAATTTAAAAATATAATCATTCAAAAAATTAGAAATGGACAAGTTTTAGTGTTCTTGTGGTCTCAGACTTCTTCATTGTCCATTTTGACAGGTTCTTATTACAGTTTTACTCTTCACTCTAAAATATTTAAGGATCTGTTAGTTTTTCCATTTTAAGTTCCTTTTTTAATGGCTTTATAGCTCAATTGCTATGAAAAAAACAAAATCAAAAGAAAAAAGAAAAGGAAGGGTGATTCAGAGCAGAAACTAGAAAAAAAAAAGAGTTTGTGGGTGAAATGTATATTCAATATGCTTTGGTTAGTACATGTGTTATGTTTTTAAATATAAACATGTATTTCTGTGTAACAGAGGTATGTATTTTATGCTTTCTTCATAATCGTAGTGGTAGCTTTCAAAAAAAGTTTCAGTTCCATCTAACTGTGGTATGTAATATTTGTTTAAACTGAAAACTGTGCACTGTGAAGCTAAAAAAAAGTATATATGTAAAATGGACAGAAAATTACTCTGAATGATAATTTTAAGTTTGTCTATTGGTCTCTAAATTGCACCAGGCTCAGCTTGTATCTGGCACAACTTTCTGCATCTGTGTTATCAACCACACAGAGCACAGTAGCTCAGTCTACTACCCTACCACTTTTTTTCTTTTTTCTGAAAACACCATGATTTTTTTTCCAGGTAATAAAGAAAGATCTTCAGAAATAACCCAACCATAGGAGCAGATTATTAAACAGTTTGAAGATTTAACTTTGTGTGCCCAGTTTAATATCGAAAGAAAATGGCCACTCATGAGTTTCAATTAGTTTAACAAATAACATTTCCCAGAGGTGACCAAATGAGTTCTGTGGTTATATTCAAGGGAATTGTTATCTACAAGATACTACATGACTTTTTGAACTGAAACATCCAAATATTTCTTATCAAGAAAGGCATTCAGGACAATACTTCATATTAATTCTTCTTAAAAAGTACTTAATATACTGCTATACAGCTATTTAGGCACTCACTGACTCTTTTTAGATAAATATATATGTTTAGGTAACAGTGCATTGAAGTACACTTTATTTCAGAAAAAACATTCTATTTTTCACTAGTTGAGTTGATGTTTGAAGAAGTGTTCCACCATATCTTACCAATTTTTAATTCAAATACGTTTTAATTGTATAAAAACAGATATTCAGACCACTCCGATAATTCCCCTACAAACTACACACTAATACTTAAGGAGCTGAGTCCCACCCTGTATGACGTTGTTTTTTGTTGTTTCCACACAATTGCATTTCCTGAGTTTTTCTCAGTTACTGAACTGTAAGTATACAATATATATATCCCATATATATATATATGTATATATAAAAAGCACTGAAGAGCTCAACCTTTTAAGTTGCTAACAACCACAAGATATTTGATCTGCTGTATATGCCTTGAATATCTGCTTATACAACTCAACTAATTATCAGTTAAGCAAACAGTTCATGAATTCTGATTTTAACTCTGATTAATTTATTTGCTGCTGTTATAAACACTGCCTATTTGTGCACTACACAGGCAGAATATGAAAACTCATCAGTTGCCAGTTGCTTAAAGGTTTTTCTTTGCTTAAGGCTCTTCAGACTATGACTTTCAACATAATGTGTCCTTAATAGAAACTTCATCTAAAATTCTTGGGAATTTAAACACTTAACTTCGTGCCACCAGCTGATCCCCACATTCCCAAGTGGCACTTTAATGATAAAAAGGTAGTGAAAAGAGAAAAAAAGAGAAACTTCATGACAGAAACTCTTATCTTCCTGAGAGAGTTCCGCAAGTCACTTCTTTTCAATTTTTGCATAAATCATAGTCTAATTTAGCTGTGGCAGGCTCATAATGGGAATTAGAGATCTGGTTATAATGTATAAAAAGGAAACAATGATAACCTTGACTAAGTAGTAAAAACAAATGGGAAGATAATCCCTTCACAAAAAAAAAAGGATCTTTGTTCAAAAGCAACATTGTTTTACTAATTGATCATATTACAACATGAGTTTTGACAAGACACTGATTTTGGCCATGCTCCTAAATGACTCTTACTCTTTACTCATGTTCTTGCACAGAGAACATGATTAATGAAACAATGCATACCCATCATGCCTGAAATGTTTCCTGCTTTGTTGCCTTTTGGCAAGAGATTTGCTTTTCTGCACCTAGTGGTCCAGTCAGTTCTGGTTTCAGTGACAAATTTAAATTGCTGAGATCTCCCTCCTCTGTCTCAGGCCTCTTGCTTTACAATGGAGAGATTTAGGGATCTGATTCAGGTGAAAAATAGCCACTTTATTTCACCTGGGATATTTTTTTACTAGGTCATTACCCTTGTCAGTTGGTCACACAGATGCAGTCGTGCTTGTGCCAAAGCAGCCCAGGAAGGACTGGGGCAACTGGCCATGGACAACAACATGTACTTGCAGCAGAGAAGTATCCAGGACAGCTCACAAAGTCTCACATTTTCATGCCTGTATATGCTGTACACCAGTTAGGGCAGATGATTTACCTGGATAAGTAAATTGTAACCAGCCTTGTAATTTTGCCTGGAATTGTACTGGTTTGCAATCAGGTATGCTATTAAATGGCTACTCCCTGGCTTGGTTTTATCCTCCATCAAGTGACTCTGCCCAAGTAGTCCCTAAGCATCTTAGGAGTTCGTGCACGCAAAAAGCCATTCCTGTTAGCTTGTTCACATGCTGCCACCATACTTTAAAGGCTAACAGCATTTAATAGGATGGAAACAGTTCTGTGATAGATGGCTTCAGTACAGGAAAAGAGTATACCTATTTATTTTTTCTGATAGAGAAATAACCACTGTGTAAATTGTTCAGCACAAGGGTCTTACCTCAGCCAGAATCTCTGCATGTTAAGACTGAAAGTCACACTGAAACAGTGACAGTATCAATAATAATTACTGTCACTCAGTGATATTTTACCAAATAACAATAAAACATCTAAAGTATTTAGGCACAAGGTCTATTATTAAATTAGGAAGAAACAGAATGTTAAAGAAGAATTTCCCAAGGCATTGTGGGAAATCTGTGAGATGAACCTAGATTGTTTGGCTTAAGAAATCTCGTCAGACTCCAAACTATAAGCATGTAGTTTGAGTGTATCTTTTAATTTACAGCACCATAAATGTCTAAACTATGTTTTAAGTGATGCTCAACATTTCGTTAGATCTCCTAATCAGCTTCCATGATCTGTGTGAAGATGACAGAGTTCTTGTACACATGGGATTCTAGAATTCATTTTGCACTAGAAAGCCACCTTCCCAGGGAATATTCTTCCTTATCTGTCATAGACCTAAATTAGTTAGGGTGTCTTTTCAACACATTATCACCTATTACGTCAAAATTTAGTGATATTACTGTGAAGTTAAGACTGCAGCTGTCTTATGAAATTTATTACTAAATTTCAAAATTTTAAGTGAATTTGCAATGCTCTTGGCGTTTTCTCTCGTGTTATATTCTGACAATCTCCAGTCTGTCAGTCTTGAAAATTCATGGTCTGTCAGTACTTAAATGCTAATTTCTCCCAGAAAAGAAGGATAAGTCTATGTATATTTTTTTAAAAGTTAGATATGATTTGCAGAAAACTAAATTGTATAGAAAAACTTGAACAAATGATTTAGTATCTAGAAAAAAAGTATGTTGGAAACTGGCTTTCTAGTTGGATTAGCAACAAAAGAGAATTACATCAGTCTAGGAAACAACAAGCTACAATTAATCCACATAGTCATGATAAGAAAATAATCTCAGACAATTATTTTCAGGCCTCTGTCTAAATCTATGAGCAGATTTCTGTACACAAATGACCATAAATTTACTATATAATCAGCAGTCTCAATGGCATATTTCTAAGCAATGATATGGCAATGAAACTCCACCTGTCATGGTTTAACTCCAACCAGCAACTAAGCACCACGCAGCCACTCACTCCCTCCTCGCTGGATGGGGAAGACAATTGGAAGGGTATAAGTGAGAAAACTCGTGGGTTGAGATAAAGACAGTTTAATAGGTAAACCAAAGCCATGCATGCAAGCAAAGCAAAACAAGGAATTCACTCACCACTTCACAGGCAGGCAGGTGTTCAGCCATCCCCAGGAGAGCAGGGCTGCACCATGCATAATGGTGACTTGGGAAGAAAAATGCCGTCACTCCAAACTTCCTCCCCGTTCCTTCTTTCTTCCCCAGCATGTATATTGAACATAATGTCATATAGTGTGGAATATCTCTTTGGTCAGTTGGGGTGAGCTGTACCAGCTGTGTCTCCTCCCGACCTTTTGTGCACTCCCTGCCTTCTCATTGGCAGGCCAGTTTAAGAAGCGGAAAAGTCCTCGGCTGCTTAGTAACAACCAAAATATCAATGTGCTATCAGCGTTCTTCTCATACTACATCAAAACCACAACACTATATCAACTACTAGGAAGAGAACGCTATCCCAGTTGCAACAAGGACAACATTATATCCAGCAAAAAAGACACTCTAGGTCAGAACAAGGGATATTTGCCATGTTTGCACTTCTATGTATTTTCAAGTACTGTAAATATCAGTCTTAGTGGTTGTCAAGGTTCCGATTTGTTTCACTGTGAAAAAAACAGGCATCATATTTCCTCATGAAAATTTTACATCAATTCGTCTATAGGGAAAGCCAAAGTTCCTTTATTTAAGTAATAAGGCAATTAGTATCACAAATCAATATCACACTATTACTGATTACAAGCTGCATTCCTCTTACTTAACACTATGAATCCCATGTTATACTTTCAGCAAGGAGTTAATTTAAAACAGCTTTAAATTAAATGTTTCTCCTTAATAAATGAGAGAGACGAGTCAAGAATTTCAAAATATTTATGAAAAACAACAACACAAATGATCCACCTCTGCTTATAAGTTGTAAACCCATTTACCACTGTGAAAGAGAATATTTCTAATATGATCTAGCTGTGTATAACACCAATTTTGCCATGGCAAATTACTGGCACCAGTGAAAAACAGATTACTCTAATGTTAGTGATTTCCATGGAAGTAGATTATCTACACATATGTCTGAGATTCGTGTATTTCTCATTTTCTTTTCAGTGGCTTTATACAGCTTCTCTCTCTACAGCAAATAAGGAAAAGAAAGTCAGAGGGGAAAGAATCATGAGTGTAATGCACGCAGGAATGTTAAAAATGTATTGAGACTTCTATTTAGTAGACCAGCCTTGGGAAAAAAAAAAAAGGAGAAAACATTCTAGTAAGAGCAAACTATAGAGGCATTTGACATTTGTGAAGACTTTTAATGATCTTTTCTCAACCTTGCCTTTCCCTTCCAATTTCCCCTTGCTAAATCCTTTTCAAAAATTATTTCAGTAGTTTCTGGTTTTAAACATCCACAAGTAATTCCAAGATAATGAATATGCCATTTTTACCAGATTATGAAAAAAAACTTAGTAGAACTAGCACCAACATTAATATCTGTAGACTTACTGGACCTAATATAACCCTATGCTTTTTTCCTTCCTCTGCCACCACAGCCTGTTATCACTGTACACAGTCACTAATTTGCATTTTGTATTATGCTCATTGGCTATTATCTCCTTGCCTAAGTTCACAGCAGATACAATCAGCCTAAACCTGGAAAGTGTATGATTTAAATTTTACCATGGTGTCATAAATTAATCTGTGTTAAAGCCATTGAAACATCCTTAAAGGATCAAAAATCTACAGTTTCTAGTTAAAAACTTGGGAAGACCTATGAGAAAAGTGTGTTCTTTTCAAATATGTGACTTAAGGTCACAATGCATAAAATCCCCTTATTACATAGTCTAATATTGCTAGCAAGTGATGATATGGTATTGTACCAACATAAGGGGATGGTATGATAGAAATATGACTACGTAGGAATCAGAAAATGCACCTTCTGAAGCTGCTAAATGTTTGATCTAGCTTCTATAAGCCTTTCATTTTACAAAGTTCTCAAACCACAGAGCAGAAAGACCTTTCAGTACCCTTTTTTGTTATTTTTGTAGGAACGATCTCTTTCAGCATTTTCAGATCTATGTCTCACTGATTCTTTGGCAAGAACACCTACCATTATTCAAAGGACTCTCTCTTAGACTCTTTACTGTTTAGTGACTGTTTATTAATCTTTTATCATTGTATTTTTCCAATTTTGTATCATCTTCCCTTTCCTTTCCGAAGTTTTCTTAACTATTCAGTGTGTACAGCAGCTACATATCCCCAAGAACATCCTCTAGTGTAGTTCATTTCTCATTACTAGGCCAAGTGACATATACTTAGTGATAATATATATTTATTTTTTTTAAAGAAAACTTTTCACCCATGGAACATTAGCACTCTATGATTTTGACTTCAGGACTGAAAAGCTTTTCTGTAGTTTGACTGGAAAGTCACCATAATCCTAAGCCTAATGAGACTTTCTCAAAGCTTCTTGTCTAGTAAAAAACAAAAGACAGCTCTCCTCCCACCAAAAAATGAAAAAATACGTTTCAGATTAGAAAAAGCACAAACAAATCTACAAATAATCTCAGTTTATCTTGATAATTCTTTATCCCTCTACCTACAGAAATGAAGATCCAGATATTTCTTTGACTCATTTACAAGTTTTATTTTCTTGATATAGTGATGCACAACTTCAAAACACCTTTGCTTTTCTACTCTTTTTTAATCAGCAGTTTTTTAATGTTCCCTTCCTACATCTCTGGTACCTCTTTGTTATGAATGGATCCTTACATCCCTTACAAACAATGCCAAATGCACGTCTTTCTCAGTCATCAGTCCAAAACAAAATCTGTATCCATGAAGAGATAGTTAATAAAGGTTTATTATGAACAAAATATAACTTTTTTCATTGTTCTTTATTTTCTTTTTCTTTCTTCTGTTTTGTACATTTCAGTGCTCCTGGAAAGCATAACTGTAGCAGAATTAATGAGATTGGATAGGATTTCTAAAACTCATCTAAGCCAACACTCCACTCAAAGTAGAACTAGCTGCATCAGGTTTCTCAGGACCTTGTCCAGTCCAGTCCCGAACATCTCCATGGATGGAGATTCTACAGCCTTTCTGGTCAACTTATTCTGGTATTTGGACACCTTCATAGTATGGTTTTTCCTCATATTTAGCCAGCTATTCCAATTTATGCCTGTTACTTCTTATTCTATGCATCTCCAAGTCCAGATATGTCTTCCCAATACTCTTCAGTAGGTGGATATAGACATAAAAAAAAAACCAAAAAACCAAAACCAAAAAAACCCCAAACAAACAAACAAAAAAACCAAAAAAACCCACAAAAACCAAAACAGTACCCTTAGCCTTCTTTTCTCCAGGCTGAAATAAAAAATATTTCCCAGCCCCTACTCATATGTGATTTCTGCCCTACAGATATCTCTGTGGCTCTCTTGAGGACTCACTCCAGTAACTCAGTGTCCTTCTTGTACTCAGATATAATCCCAAAAGGAAAAGTGCCAAATAGAGAGGAAGAATTGAGGACCTACTTTTATCTAGTCATACTGCGTCTGTATTTGTGCACAGGGCTATTCTTTGCAGATTTAGAACTTCAGTAAAATTCCTGAATATTGTCCCAGACCATTTCTCCACCTGTTGAAGTCCATCTGAATAACAACCCTGCTCTACAGCATATCTAACACCCTCTTAATTTGATATCATCTGTGTACCTGCTGAGTGTACTCCTTGCCATTGTACAGGCCATTTATAAGCCCAGTAAGCAGCTGTGGCCCCTATATAAGTCCAAGAGGGATGCTAACTAGTAGCCAGCCACCAGCTGAATTCTATATCACTGGTTACAGACTTTTGAAATAGGCAGGGCAAAAAATTCATTATCCACTTTTTCCTCTTTACACAAATGCCTGATCCAGGTTTAGCTGGCTTTGGTGCCTTCTCTGATGAGTCTTCCTCCTCTTCAGATGCTCCCAGAGCACTACGCCTGTCCTGGAGTTGCAGAAGTGTAAATGACCTACAGGTCAAGATCTAGGAAGACTGTTGTTGGCTCAAGCCACGCTTTTCCAGTCTCCCCCATCCTGGGAGTTTCCATCTGCTGTTCCTTTGAATGCAGTCTCTAGCTGAACTTCATTTCTTGTTTCACATAGCTTGGGCTTTCGTGTCTTCAGGGTCTCTGAGAAAACCCTGTCAATCTCCTGTCTGTCTTCCCTAGTGTCTCCCAGTCTGCATTCACTGCTGCACTAACAAATGCCAGGTCCCAGCTGCACTCCAGCCTGATGGTTACACAGCTGCCCTTCAAGCACCAGCTGAAGAGGTGCTTAGGTCACTTCTTGACAAGAGTCAGCTGAAGACAGAAGTTACAAAGGGCCCCTAACCAGGAAACAGCCAACAGAAACTGCTGTTAGCTGATAGAAGAGAATGCCTCCAGAAGACAACCTTCTCCAGCAATGGCAAGCCAACAGAAGTTGCCAGAAAGAGCTTGCAGAAGGGGACTGTAGCAATAACAGCTAGTTCCTGCTTGGTCTGCTTTGGAAACTGTGCTCTATAGCTGATTTTTTTGTTGTTCTTTTGTATTTCTTTTCATCTGGAATGAGAACATATTCTCAATTTTTTCTTGATACTTTCTCAATCACTTCATTTCATGTCCAGATCATATTCTTGAAGAAAAGATAAGTTAAAAAAAAAAAAAAAACACCGCCTTTTATAATTAACTTGCCTTATAAATCCAAACTATACCAAGAATTTGTAATTCTTTCATCGTGAGAGGAAAAAAGCCCCTTTACTGTAAAGTGAGTGATAGCCCACTGCTGGAGAGGCTTTACCACCTTTAGTAAATGTTTGACTTGAAGCTTGAATCTGCATCAGGCAAGATATGGACTTGGACAGAGGTTTGTGCAGAGTAGTGACTGTTCTGCAGCAGGGTGTGGGAAAAAACAAAGTTTCAAGGACATGAAAACTCAAACCCCTGCACTGCAACAGCAGTGACACGTATCACCCTGGATTTCTCTCTTCCTATAAGGTTTAATAATTAGTGACTGCCTTGTTGAGGTGTGGATCCAGTTGCTCACCACCCAAAAAATTTCCTTTCTGCACAAAGTCTACTTTTTGATTAATAACTTTTTTTTAATTTATTTTAAAGGCATTTAACTGAAGAAAACAGGTCCTTTGAAAGACTCTCTATTTTCTCTGCATCATAAACCCTACTGTGGTTGTTTTTGCAACCTAAATAATAAACATAATTTAAATGTTAAAAATATCATTTTAGAATCTGTAATGGATAACTCTAATTATCTTTACAAAAGAAAGGCAGCCTACATTCTCATAGAAAAGTAAAATAAGGTGCCAAAGCCATGTGTTTGGATGTATTGGAAATAGCACACTATTTAAGACAGGCAGACACAGGCGCTCTTACAACTCAGAAACTAAAATTGCTTATATTGTAAGCATACTTGCCAATAAATGAAGCTAAAACAAATGCTAACCGTAATGTACCTTTAATTTACCTTAGACCACAAGCGGACTCAGTTACTCACTGTGAGTTCTTGGTTTGGATGGTGATTAGCCACAAATGGCAACATACACTTTACCTTTGTATAAACTATCTTTCAGATGAAAAGTAATGTTTGCGGGGACTTAAAATTTCTAGTACATCAAGAGCTAACTGCAGCATTCAGAAAGATATATCAGTTGAAGGTTTTTACCTCCATATTCCTCTTAGTGGAGATTCATTTTCTCTTGAATCGGTTTTTCAGCACTATCTCACTTTCACATGCAAGGCACAGAGTATTATTCTAGTTGCGTTGTTGTGTTTTGTTTGGAATTTTTATTCTATGCCCTTTGCAGGATCAAGGCCAATACAAAAGTTCTTTTTTGCCCACTGAATACCCACTCAGGGATATTGTACATGTTCTTTGATATTCCATTAATACACAGTGTTTTCTAAACTCTCATAACAGCTTAAAAGACTCATGAGATTCATGCTGTTGAATTTAAGCATGTGTGCTTTTTCCTTTAAGACATAATTCCTGCTTGATGTTTAACTTCTGCATTATGGCTCAACTGCACTTTCATGTGACACTCAGATGAAAGCATATACCAGAAAATATAAACCAGATTTTGTATCAAAGAGAATCCCTTATGTCTAATACAAACTCCTATACAAAGAAATACTTGCCACTACGGCAGTAAATGAATCCTTATTTATTAAAATTCATTTATTCTTTTGCAAGGGATTTCCTGTTCTGTTTAATGTATTTTGCCCTAGAATGTTAATGAAAAAAATTGTCACTACATAAACATAATATTGAAATGAACTAATTCAAACACTTCCAACAGGACCCCAGAGTCTAGAGTACTATGTAATAAAAATGACTGGTCAGATAATAAAACTGGGAACACTGTCCTTTTGCAGGTCATATCATGAATTTTTTTAACTTTTAATTCTGTAATTAGGCCATTTTCGTGTAATGCCTGTCTATTATTTTTTACTTGTGAGTGTGTGTTGATGTTTGTGGGGTTTTTTTAAGTGTAGATAATTTGCCTTCAGTAATGGAGTATCACTTTAGGAAATAAGACATAAAAATCTTTTTAAAAAGACTTCTACTAAGTCATTGGTATTAAATTCACACATGGGAACTATTGTGGCCCTTTTTTATGACAGTCATGTGGCATATACTGTAATACCATTCACACAGCTTTGTGAACACATAAAAAGCACATTGCCTATATTCAAAGACTTGAACTTGTGGCATCACATTCCCATCCTGTCACCCGTTTAGTCCCAAAATGCCTGATTGTGCAAATGACCCAGCAATAGGTAGCTCTACCTTGCTGGTAGCACTTTTCCAGGTTACTGCAGAGAGGAAGCCCTATTCCCCTTTTCAGCTCACCACTTTTGTAAATACACAAAAAATATGTTTCTATTTACCTCAATTTTCAGAGAAAATGAAAGCTGCTTTTCTTTCCGGGGGCAGGATGCTTGTCTTCAGAGCCAGACATGTTCCTAAATAGTACAAATGGTTAACTTCTCCATGGTGTGAGGTCAGCTGAGAAAAGCCGGAGGATAACTTTGGGTTTTATCTCCTATACCCTGAGGGCTCTTTTATTCAGAGCAACACTCATTTTTATACTCTAATACATTCCATTCAACATGAATTTAAGGACATTAAGTGAGAAAGTACTGTAGTTTAGAGAATTAATTTTGTCTCCCTTTCAAATGACCCGAACAGCTGTTCTTTCTCACTGCTTTAATTCCCTATGCAATACATATTTAATTTTCAGTGTATAGCAAAATATAGTTTACCTTTCTGTATATTCCCTTTTCCCTCCATCATAGCCTCTTTTCTAACTTCTGTGATAATTTTCAAACTGTTTAATTATCCAGTTTAGTTCTGAAGCCTTTTCCCACAAGTAAGTTTTCCCTTTTGCTTCAGATACAAATTCCTTATATTTTTTTTTCACCTTGACTTAATAAAAATCAATTTTCTCTACATTCAGGTCCTTTGTCCAGTGAGTAGACTCCCCAGATTTCATCTATAACCAAGTCACTGGGCTTCTGCCTTTGGTCCCAGGTCCTGTATCCAGAATGATTAGGACAGAAAAAAAAAAAAAAAAATTGAAAAAGAATCCATTGTCTGTCATATTCAGAAATAACTGTATTAACCATTATTACTATTTATTATTCAACTCACACTTTAGCCTGCAACTGCAACGTGATTTTTAGCAGGCATTTTCTTCTTTGCTAGTATTTTGATGTCTGCCCCAAGCCATGTCTGATTCTTCCTGCAGAAGTTTCAGGCTTACAGACTGCCTTATTTGATCAAACTGAAAGAAATGAGCTCTGAGAAGTGTATTATTTTTAAATATCATGTCTAATATTGTCAGTACTTAAGGGTTATAAGAATGCAACATTGACAATTAAACTTATCTCTTTTTGGAGCTCCTCAGTAGTTCTTAAAGGACCAGTCTGCACTATGTTGTGAGCACAGTCACAAAGGGTCAGCCCTTGTTACAGAACGGAGGCTGCAGACAGACAGACTGCCCCGTCAGCCCATCTGGGAAGAGCTTGGGTGAGATAACAGCTAGAGGGTAGAATGGAGAAGGATTTGAAGGGAAGGATACTCTGGACAGAGATAATTAGGTTAAAATTCTGCTTGACTTCTATGAGGAGGCCAAAAGAAAATCAGGCAGGTAATTTCCTAAGGTAGAGGAAAATATCAAAACCATATCATTAATTGTGCCTTAAAGGTGTATGAAAAATGAAATATTTGATGACAAAATTGCTGTCATCTATTGAACTAGCTGAGCCTTTATTGTGGTACAAAATTAACAGTTTAATTACAGAAGCAACTGAAGCATTTTACTGGTAATATTGCAAACAGTGAAGCTTGCAGTCACATTTCCACAATTCACATTTTAAACAAAAAATTGAGGAAAAGGTTAAAAAATGTTGACATTGATCAAGAATAGCTCATCCAACAAAAGTAGTAGCTCTTCAGTGAACATAAAGTGCAGGGAAATTTTCTCTGCTTTCAAGCTCTTGATTCTGGGCCTCAGAAGCATTCATTTTCCTTTCTTCCTAAATGCTGAGGACACGAACTTCTTATTCTAGACTGTGGCTTAATGCTTTTTAGTATGATGTTGAAACCTTGCTAGGAAAAAAAAAAAGAAACACCTGCCACGCTCTTAATGCACATTCTGGAAGCTTAGAAATTTCTCTGCAGCTGCTATCGTTCTCATAGCAGGGTGACTGAAAAAAGGAGTATTGATGCCACAGGTTCTTAACAGCACTCCGTGGAGCTCTGCGGTAGATTGCTCCGCGGCATTATTATCCAGGTACTGTTAAGTTGGATTTTGCACATAGTGACTGGAGGATTTTGATCAATAGGAAGGATGCAACCCAAGGGACTTCGGGGATAGGCATTAAACCTACTGAAGCAACTAAAAGAAATCTCAAGGAGTCCTGACAAATTACAAGCTGCTGCTCTTGTCACATCCTTAGCAGTAAACTGACCGTGAGCAAAGAACTGCCATCAGAGAAGGCCAAAACGAGAAACAGTTAAAGAATGGCAAACTGTCATTTTTTTCTTTTTGTAGGAAATATGTTTCCTATTAAAAGATTCATAAGCTGAGCCCAAAATATGATAAAGAAACTGAAATGTCTGACTGAATATTATCCAAGCTGCTTATTTTTGGCATTTAAAACTATCCCAGGGGATTTCTATCCCAGGTCTATAAAGAGCAAAAATGTTATATTAATATTTCAATGAATGCAAATTATTCAAATTCATGAGAGAAAGATCAAAGAAGGTGAAAAATTTCATTCAGGTAAAATCAGAGGATAACAAATGTTGAACAGCGACTGTGCTTGTCATATCATGGCTTCATTAGATTTTAGCCAAAAGGTACCAGAATAGAACCTGACTGATTTATATATAGTCTTTTAACTTCATCTACTGACATCAGCATTGAGATCAACAATTTCGTAAAAGGGTATTTCGTAGTCCAAACAACGGCAAAAAATGAATGGAAAGGAGGAAATAAAATTGCATTTGTTCTTTCCCAATACAATTTTTCGTTACAACAGTTTGGCTACCAAAAAAGTGCAAATAACATGCTTGATATGAGTGTTGTCTTAGGGTCCATTGTGCTAGACACTGCTCAAACACATGCAGTTCCCACATGAAGGACGCAAGTTGGTACAACAAAGCACGCTTATGCAAGCACATTTCATTCTTTGTGGGATAAATGAAATTCATTATTTAAATTCCAGAAGTCAAGATGAAAAGCTTATGTTATCCTTGTAGAAATGTTGGCACTGGCAGTTTGTCCCAGGACATGTTGCTTGCTACGAGACACAAGCAGAGCATAATAAAAGACTTTAGAGTACTATTAGTGGTATTAGTGGGTCTGGTATTCAATATGGCATGTGAAAAAATCAAAATATTTTCTCTAACACATGCTGAAGCTCTTGTCAGATCCTCTTTAACTGCTAAACACTCTCCATTAAAAAAATGTAGGATTTGATATGTGCTTTTTCAGTGACATAATGTTAGTGCATTTGTTAGTTAATTGTACAATCCAGAAAAAAGTATATCTTAAAGTAATTTGTAAACCTTCATCTAGACACTAATTTTCTGCTGAGGAGAGAAATTATATCTGCTTATTTACAAATAGCAGCTTGATAAACTGTGCACTTAATTAAACATCCACTGACTGATCTGATTGTCCTGGTATATCTTCATAGTTTGTGATTTATAGACAAGCGAAGGGTCATGGGAGCCATTTACCACACTAATGGTGATATATGAGAACAGTCATTTTAGTCTGCAACATTTTATTAAAAATCTTCAGGTGCAGGTTGTAACTACAATGCAGGTTTATTATCTGTCTGCTTCTGTGTGTGCTGCCTCTAAAAAACAATGAGAAGCTTTGATTCGGTGGACAAGACCAGGGGCCACATTATGCCCTGAGAAACGGTGTGTGAATGGGAGCTGTGTGACACAAGCTACCAGGAAAATGAGGCTGTAATTCAGGCTGTGTGGTACCTGGGACTGAGTCATATAATGTTTCCTCTTTCAAATCAGAAACCTAGAAGCAAGTGAAACCCATAGATGTTTTACAACACACAAACCTCCAAATTGGCCAGAGTCATGTCCCCGGTCACAAGGTTTCTAGTATTTTGTGTCTCCACTGAACCTATTCAGCAGGACTGTCTACTAGCTGTTATTTTGTAACATTGACTTGTCTTCCCTTCCTCATCTCTTTTACAAATTTCTCACGTTCTCAGCTGTCATCCCCTTGTTTTATGAGTGTTCATGTCTTTAGTTAAGTTACCCGAAAAGCCAGTTCAAGAGCTGGGTCCTTGATTAGTAGCACAGGTAACTAAAGTTCATTGCTAATAGCTTGTTAACCAGACTTAATGCTTTCAGTAGCTCTCTTTCTACAATGCTTTCTTCTCACCCCTCTTTCTCTTCAGGCTAACACAGGTAACTACATTTATTGACACTTCTGTCAGACGGAAGGAACTGCATGTCTAATGTATCACACAAGAAAAGCCAAAGGGAGTTTACAGATCTGTATTATCCCTGCATGCGGTTCAGAAACACATCAAGTTTCCACACTGTTTCATTATGCTTTTATAAGCATTGGGGATGTTGTAGGTAGTGCAACTGCATTTTCCTTGACTCCAATGTCTTTTTCTCTCACCCTCTGCTCCTGTGAACAACACGAATTTCCCTCCACTCCTTTACATCAAAATATTTTGTTGCTTTTCTCCGTTTCATTTATCTTGGACTAAAAGCCCTGTCTAGTAGGTGTCACTTTTGCATTCATAAACACAATAAATTAAGAAAAAACACTTTTCATCAAATATCACAGGATATAAAAAACCGTATAGTTTTTACTGCCATCTGAGTAATGTAAAATCATACAGCACAACAATTGCTTTAATCAAAAATGCCAGGCAATATATATATATATATCTGAACACTTATACATATTATATGCTTACATATATTTATGTATAAAAAGTATATATATGTACATTTCTTTCCATTTCCTGATTTTAATATTACTAAGGATCGGAACCAAAAGTCTATGAAAGCCAGAAAGTGCATTGGATTTATTTTGATATCCACTGTCAGCCCAGCTTTTCATTCAGGTGTTATGCATCCCTGTCATAAAGATTTGCGTGTCTTCATGTATTTTACGCAACTATTCAGCAGCAGCAGCTTCTTTGCATCTCCCTCAGTCTCTGCACAGACTGCAGGAGAGTGTCCATGGAGGAACGCTATATTGATCAGGAATCTTGCGAGCTTAATGGCCACCACAACTCCTGCAAATGTGACTTGGGCAACCCAAGGACTGTCAATCTGACTATCGCATTGCCTCACACTCCACTTTGAGCAAAAGAGAATTTACTTTCCTTTTCTCAGCAGAGACTGAGGGTTTGAGTCACACCAGACTTCAGCAATTTAGAAGATGGTTTCTTTTGCTAAACCAGCCATCTGGTCTTTTGCTTAGCTGTGAGAGAAGAGCTGGTCAGAATGCTATGCTTAGCCCAAAATACCTGTCCAAGACTAGTCATGTCTTATTTCTGTCTGACAACTATAGGGAGAGAGAACCAGATGTAGTTTGTACAAGACCAACCACTCTTGAGTAGCTGATGAAATAAGAGAAATCCTGTCTTGAAATGGTCACCACCAAATGCAGTTTTCTTTGAGAATAAATCCACACAGAGTCTTGGGCACAGACCTAAGATCTTTCTCTTTGAAGAGCATTTCAAATTGCAGTGACTTTCGTGCCCAGACGACTGTAATAGACTTTCACTTTCACATCTACAAGCTTACAGAATTAGATTCACTCCCTAATACTATGTTCTTCACCCTGCTGTATTTAGAGCAGAGAGTGTACACATCTGGAGTTCTGCTTTTTCTCTCTTTCTCTCTTCTACCTTCCTGGAATTTTATCTGCTCTTTTGTTGTTGTTGTTGTTGTTGTTGTTGTTGTTACAGTTTAAGTTTTAATTTAGCTTCAGAGAGAGGAAGAATCAAGGCTCTGATGTATTGGATGTTCAGACAGATCTTTGAACCACTGGAAACCAATATATTTCACCAACATTTTTAGTTTGGAAAGTTTCCCATTGTAGTGAAAACAACATTGCTGTGACTTGTGCATCGAATTTCATGGTCCATGAAACTTTATGCGTGTAGGTGTTGACTTTATCCAATCCTTTTTCTAAAATTTAGGAAAACGCACTGCATTATTTTAGTTGTTGGACTTCTATAGTTTTGTAGGGATTTTTATAGAACAGTAATTTTTCTGATCTTTGCACTGTCTGTTTGATATGATTTCATGAATTAACAATTTTTAATGACACAGAAGAATAATATTGAAAAAGGTTCATATAAATTTACGTAGTATCACTTCTATAGATATGGTTTCTAACATTTAGGATCATAGAATCATAGAATACAGGTTGGAAGGGACCACAAGGTTCACCTGGTCCAGCCTTTCTTGACAAAAACACAGTCTAGACAAGACAGCCCAGCACCCTGCCCAGCTGAGTCTTAAAGGTGTCCAATATTGGGGAACCCACCACTTCCCTGGGGAAGTTATTCCAATGGTTGGTTGTTCTCATTGTGAAAACTTTCCCTCTTATGTCCAACCAGAATTTCACCAGGAGTAGCATGCACCCACTGCCCCTCATCTTTTCGATGTGACTCCTTGTAAATAAGGAGTCTCCATCTTCATAAATACTAGAACACGGTGATAAGGGCTTCTATAATCCTTCTTTTTGCAAGGCTGGACAAGCTCAGTTTTCTCAGTCTTTCCTCATGTATATTTTTTCTGCTCACTTGCAAGTATAAATCAATATTTATTTCCTTCCAATGAAGATTCTGTCTGTGCAAGAGAGAATTAAATTTATTTTATTGTCTGTTAACTGTATTATCTCTAATCTTAAACACAGAAAGTATAAACATCTCCTACAAAAAAAGTCATTTGGTATAAATCTCTTCCTAAAAATGAAGGACATTTTAATGCAGTGTGAAAAGGGACCTTCAAAGAGATTTTAGAATGAAAACTCTGCCAAACAATGTATGAATTTCTTTCTGACATGTTTATTGGTATTTTTCAACATTTCACTGTAAACAAAACTACTTTTTTACTTTTGCAGGATTTTTTCTGCTTTTCTCCACTCATGGCACATAGTTAATGCCTGATTTATAGTAATTTATTTTAATTAATTCTGGACACCTGCAACCTATAATTGATTTGACACTGATGTAAATTTCCTAAGTCAAATCCAGCTATTACAATGCTTTCAATCATATTGAACTTCTTCTTTGGATATGGAAACATGACTTAGTATGGAATTAATGGATTTTTTGTTGCTGTTGGTTTAGGTTCTTTTTGTTTAGGTTGTTTTTGTTTATATTCCCTTCCTTCTGTTAATGCTAAGATCTGCATATCACCACAAGATAAAATTGTGCTGAAATTTGCACAACCATTATCGTATCTAAGTAGGAACTGAGTATCTATAGACTGAAACAGAGTGTAAAGATTTTTATTTAAAAGTTCCTAACACCTTTCTTCTAATTTGGGGGTTGTTTTTCTTCTAAGTACTGAGAGAAGTTCATTAACAAAGAATCATAGGCTGACAGACTTTAAAGAAAACACATCTTTCAAGTTATAATGTCTTCAGTTTTAATTGGCATTTGTTAAAATGGGAATAGTTTGGTGGCACTGCTGTCTTCTTCCAATTATCTTCAAGTTCCCTCCTACGTTACCAGACTGAGAATCAATATGTTTAATTCCCTCAATTTTCTAATTAGAATAGAAGTATTTCTAAGATGCTGAGCTATACAGTACTGATATTTAGTGTAGAAAAGCAGTAATGCGAACCCCATTTGGAGTAATGAGGATAAGGTCTCTGAAAAATCATGGACTTCAACCGTTACTGAAAGAGCACATAGAAATCATCTGGTATGTCTGCCAACCACATTCAGGAGAATGACCAAAAAATGTAGAAGTAATTAGAAGTGCCGCAAAACTGTCTTCTAAGGAACTTGACCCTTAAATTACATAGAATCTCCTTTTACATGGTATATACAGGCATACAGGAAACAAACCAGCAATTTGCACTAAAAACTTCAAGAGATAAGAAATCCTCGTCCAAGTGTATTGCAACGTGAAATACCTGCAGTAGATGTATGTTAATTACACATCATATTTTCTGTATGCACTGGGGAAAATACTGGGATATTTATTATGAGGTGGATATTATTTATATATGTACTATGTATACACTATATGATATATAATTACGAACAATAACATTTTATAATAACTACATATAATAAACATTCCTATTAATTTATATATTTTTTTTTTATTTATATGTATACATAGGATATATGTATCTATTCATGGGCTTTTATTTCTTGCTACTATAACAGAGGAGATGCATGTGCTGGTTTTGGTAAATACCGCCAAGATTTCTTTTTTCTTTCTTATTTTCTGTGTAGTTGAACAAGTAACACAGAGGAGACCCAGAATAACTACTTAACTGTTTCAGGCAATCCCACACCCCTGTCTTCATTGTTCATTTTGCACTGATCATAGAGAACAGCTCTTAAAGTGAAACAGACAAACAAAAAAGATTTATACTACATTAAGTATTGCTGAAATGCCCTATGTCAGTCAGAAAGCATCTTCCTACACAAGAATCACTGAGATTATTTGATAATGTTGTGAGGGAGGGGAGGAGTTATGTACGTTTCTACCACTTTCAGGGATTCTTCCACAGAAAGTCAAGCTAAATTTAGGAACAGAACTCCAGCAAAGGACAGATGTCAGCTTGCTGTGTTTCCATGTGTCTCAGAATAATTTCAGTTATTTATTTGGAACCTTGACCTTGCAAGAGTCTTTTATCATTGGTTGTTGATCAATACAGATCGTAATCCAAAGTTTCAGTTCAGTAGAGATCAAAACTTCTGGGTAATCCTCTGAAAGTCTTAATTTCTTTGAGTTCTACATAAATCATACTAAAGTGCCAGAGTGCGTGTTGCTGTCTCTCTGAATGAACAGAGAACTTTGGGGACTAAAAACTGGCTTTGACCATGACTGCTATTACCCTAAGTCACTTAACTCTTTGAATTCTTCATCTTGACTAGTGGGATAGGAATAATGTTTTTAATTTACTCTGCAGAAACTTTCAGGTTTAACCACTCGTAGAATCAGAGCACCATTTAGGTTGGAAGGGACCCAGGAAGGTCACTGGTCCTAGTCGTACCTGATTGTTACAATTTCTGTTTCTTATATTGCTGCCAAACCACTGTTGCTGCCTTCCAAGTACAATTTTACGGTTACCAGTTGATGGTTTTGCTTTGTTTTTCCTGATTATCTTTTCCTGTATTTTCTAGCTTGGAAGTAATGTGACCAAAATTTCTTGTTTGTCCTCTGACCCGCCTGTAAAAGGCCACTGCACAGCATGTTCCAGAGCAGCACACTTGTGCCCCTTCAGCACATTGCTCAGGGCAAGTGAGCAAGTCAAGTCTTAAGTTTTGTCTGGATGGTTTCTCATGATTTATTATCTTCTCTGGTGCCTTTGAGTGACAGGGAATTTCCCATGTATGATGAGCCTGTAGGCTGTTCTTAGTCTTACAGACACTGAAAACTGCACTAATATTCATGCATTTGTTGCTTCACTTCACCTTATACCGAGAGAAGCCAAATATGTCTGTGAACCTTGCCTCTTGCTTTCTTACAGTGTACAGATATCTTAATAATCTCTGCAAAAAAACTGCTTTCAAGTGTGACGAAAAATACTTTGTTCCTGAATCACACAGTCCAGTGACAGAGTAGATGGAGTGCTCAATGTTATCTGAATACATCATAGCCTGTCATATATGATCAAGAGAAAATATTACATCTGTGATTAGGTACTTGTATTGTTACAAATTGCATGGATGCAAATACACATAAAAGCAATAAACTCTTCAATAGTTCTTGGTGTTTGCAAAGAAGTGACAGTATGCACCGACTGCTTTAAAGGGGCACTGACCAAAACTAACTTTAAAATAAATCTGATCACAGTTATAGATGAAATATGATTCAAAATGATTTTCTTAAAAACATCATGGTAAATGGAAAGCGTACCATAAATGTTAGAATCTTTCATCGTTTCTATGTTTTTTTACACAAAAAAGTAAATCATATCTACCGATACCGGTCATACTGCTGTTGCCAGTAGAAGTCACACCTCAACAGAGATAATATCACAGTGATCTACTAACTTTCTCCTTTCTGCAAGTTCCTTACAATTACAGTAAAATAGCGTTTTAATACATATGTTAATGTCACTTAAAAAATCAGAATTTATCTAAAGTTCCATGTACAAATGTGGTTTAACTTTGGTTATAATTTTTTTTGGCCTTAAAAGAACAGAAATCCTTAGTGCCTTCTTCCTCTTAGTGTTGCTGGTATCTTCGTCATCTTCTAAAGTTATTTTCAAGACAAGTGAGAACACAGTGTATGCTATATGTTCTAGCTTTCCTTTTCTGATATTTACTTTCTGCTTTTCCTCTTGTGTCAGTGATGATCCGTGTTGAATATAGTAGTCATACGTACTCTCAGAAAAGGTATACATAGCACATGATGGATACTACCAGATGATGGATGCAATCAAACTACTTGCAATAAATAAAGATAATTGGAAAGGAGGACATGTCTATCCTGAAAACGATCAATTTCTCAATAGTTTAAGGTTCCATGTTGAACAAAATAGAAGTGCTGCCAACTGTTTTTATCCATGGTATCCTTCTTGCCAAGTAAATACAGTACTTTTCTAAGGCTTTTTTTTTTCCTGAGATATTAGTAACTTGCAACAGCATATATTAACCTCTTTTTGGCTTACATTATCAACAAAGTTAGGGTCTTTTCTTTTTATCCATTTTACGCATAGACTGTTAAAAGCCTTTTGAAAGACAAAGAAAACGTGTAATAAGGCTTATTTCAGTTAAATAGATTTCTGGTACTACATCTCTTGCCTATATACATTTTTGTCTCAATCAGAAGATAAACAGCTGATTCCACAGAGATGAGAATGAAATATGTTCCATGAATACCTGAATGTACCTTGCTTTTCCTTTAAATGTTATATATGTTCTTGCTACCTAAATATAAAAAGCATCTACAATGTCTGTAAGAAGCCTGAGTAAGCACAATTAGATCATAATTCTGTTAGTCAGAAAACCTGCAAATGCTTTATCAGGTAGTATCAGACACTGATGTCTGTGTCTAGGCCTCATGTAAGTACATCTCCACTGTCTTCAGTTACCTCCTTTGAAACTATGGTAAGCCTGAGTTCAGCCTCCTGATTTGTTGTTGATGTTGTTTTTGTAGTAAAATGGATGTGTTAAGTTATCAAATGCAATTTTCCTTTTCTATTTTTTTTGTCAGATGTATTTGTTTTTTCTATATAACCAAATATTGGATAGACCAAATTAGCATATTCAGCAAACTTTTGCGTATTTATGAAAGAAGACAAAACATGCTGACATCAAATATAGTTACTGCCATGAGTATTGTATTGTGATTTACTACAAAGAAAAACAGAACAAAGACCTTTTATCATCTCAGCCCAGATCTGCTTTTCTGGCTATTCAAAACGTCTAACAAATCTTGCTGTGCTCTCATTGTAATATTTCAAGAGCTATTTACTGTACAGGTAGATATCAACTATTAGATTCAAGGAATTACAATTTCTGCTGCATCAGCACAGGTTCAACAATAGCTTGAGGCATTCTGTATCATAAATATGGTGACAATAAGCAGACAAGAGAGATCTCCTGCATTCATGGAAACATGAAAGAAAGAACTTGTCTTTTCACATGCTTCACATCGCTTCCAGGGGATGATCCATTTCAAACAAGAAGCTACATAGTTGGAATGATGTCCTCTGAACAGTAAATAGTCTTAAGTTTCTTCTGCCATGAAGTGTGTTGCTGGATGCAGTGTTGCATCTAATAGCAACCGGGCATATGCTAGTGATTAGAGCCCAAACGAACTGGATATTTCTTAGTTTTATAGAGATTAAAATTGGAACAGGCAACTGAATAATCTAATATCAGTTGCTTTGCACCTCAGGTCCTTCTAACTCCCTGTCAAATATCATGTTTGACTACAGCATGTCTTCTTTGAGAAAGCAAGCTAGATTTAATACAAATACACAAAAAGACAGGAAACTGGCTTTTCCCTTGGTAGTTTTGGGATTTTCTTGTGGCAACTAATCTCTCTCAGAGTTTGAAATATATTCTTCTAATTTTAATTTGTTTGTCTGTAGATTCTTGCTATTTGCACTATTGATCCCTTTCCCTTCTCTTTTATGAAGCCCTTTGGGATGTAGCATTCACTTGCCCTAAAAAGATTTATGAAATAAGTTTTTTAAAATAATAAAGCAGATGGAACTCTAAGTTTTTCAGTGTATCATACTTTCCCTAGGTCTTGATTCACTTTATTTTTTTTCTGAATTCTTTCAAAAAATTATTTGCTTTTTATTTGGTTGGTTTTTTTATGATGTAAATGTAGAATCATAAAATTTATGCAGTACTTCAGTGTTATTCTCAAAAGTGTAAAATCACCAGTCTCTTCTTTCCCTACCTAAAAATCCTTTTAGTTCAAAAAGAATTATTTAAATTCAGAAACAAGTAAAGAATTAACTATCATTTTGGAGGAAATCTGCATTCTGCAGCTGCAGTACAATCCGAATTCAGACCCGTTTTGTTCACGGCTGGGAAATGCTTTACTTGCAACTTCTCTAGCAAATTCTGGCAAACCTCCTTCAGGGGTTCTACTGTAGTGCCACAGATGATTGCTGTCCAAATGAGAATGGAGGGACATGTGAAGCTGTACCTTGTAATATGATCACCATGCATTAATGAGTGATATTAAGAGATTAGGGCTAAACTGTCCATTCAAAATGATTTAATTTTCCTATTTGATTTTTCTTAAATAATAATGTCCTCATAGGTTAAAAAAGAAAAAAAAAGACACAAACTTCTAAAAACCACAAAAAAACACAGAGCATACTTTCAATTCAAGTTTTGTACCATGTTCATATAGTGCTGTGTTTGTCTTACATCTTATCAAATAAGGATGGAATAAGATACCAGTAAAATACATTAGCCATGCTCAGCCTCTGTACTGAGTGATGGATCTCCAGTATCAATCAGAGGTAGCAGGGCAATCTCTGCACTCAGGCTCTAAAACACAACAGATGCTGCTCTGCCAGTTTTCATTACGCTAAAGTAGTGTGGCAACAAGATAACGTCTGTTCTGATGTTATCAGTTTTCTTAGGAGTAATAAACATTTCAGATTTTTCTTTTGCTGTTGAAGTATAGCACTTCTCAACAGCCAATGCCTCTGATGTTCTGACATTTAACAGAAAAAGAAACTAAGAAAAACAGCCTACTTTATAATTTTAAGTGATTTAAGGATGATAGGAACTATCCTGTGAGTTGATAATAAATTACTATTTACAAAACATTCAATAGCAGAGGCTTGATTGAAAACCAAGCAGTCTTTAAGACTTATCTAATGTCCTCAGCTGTGCAGTGTTAATGAAGGTTTGCAATTACCGTGAATTTTAACTAATACTCAGCTTTATTTTTAATTGTTTTGTTTACAAAATGCATGCATTCATCACATTAGTGTCATATTTTATCACTTTCAAAATTACCTGACAGCAGTTGAAGGGCTCTAGATAAGAACAGTTTGTTTCTTTTTGAAATACATTGTAAGAATTGATACCATGAAAATAAAAAATCTTATTAATTTATTCATCTGAAGAGAGTTCATAACAGATTTTGGCATTAGATATTTTCTCAGACCCAGTTTGTCTGAGTATTTTATTACTATAATTGAAATTATAGTCCTATGAACCCTTTATTTAAATGTTCCTGAAAGGATATTTTAGGCAATGAGCCACCAAATATGCTATAAAAAGTTAAATCCTGACCCTAAGTGTATTAAGGATAATTAAGCCACTGATTTCTGTGACTAGAAAGGGTTAGTCTTGAGTACTGTGTGGCAAAAGGTATACTAATAATACCAGTATATAAATAAATCTGTTGTAATGACAGATATTGATATTATTATAAGGTTATTTCTAATTGCTACTTTTTTCTTGCCTAATTAGATGAGTGCATAATTACTTTGGACATAATTGATGCTGTGTAGGTTGATAGCCCTCTGACATGATAAAGATAAGGAGATGTCAGTGTGGTACCCTAAGAACTCAAGGAATTGTAGGCACGTGAGAGGGATGGCAGGGTCAAGCAGGACCTCCTGAGTTTCATTTTGAGCCCTACCATGCAAAGCCAAAGATGTGAAATTACTTTGAAAATGTTTGTACATGCAGTAGTGGCATTAATTTTCAAAAATGCAGCAACTGGTGCAAAACCCGCCAAAGTGCATGACAATATGTGATGCTGATTTTTGCCATATAGTGCAACAGCTTAGTGTCACAGGGGCAGGATGAGCTCAGGCTGCCTGCATGGCACGAGGGCACCAGGTTGGCATTGAGACTAGTTGAAGAATTGGTCTAAGAAATAACTGGACGTTCAAAGCATTCACTGGTTCTTCACTACCTGTTAAACTGATGCAGCCAGTGAGATTAACTTACATGCATACCTGGTGCGGCTGTCTCCAGTCTCAACTGTTCCTTTTTGTTTTCCTTGAACTTACTTGGTCTTCAATGCCAAAGTCTGTAATTGAGTTCCATTTGAATTATTATGTTAATCCTTTTAAAATGTTTGTGCCTTTGTACCTCTGTGAGCAGATAAATTACTTTTGATAGAGCAAAAATGGAGCTGCTAGACACATAGCACGGACTATAAAGGAGTCAGAGCTTCTTTTCCTATAATGTGCCTTACTTTTTACCAGGAGGTATTTAAGCAAAAGCGTTAGTAAATTCTTTTCTTTGTAGACTGGAAGGGAGACCCCAGTCAAATGCTGCACAATCTTTGTCAATTAGTGTGAATGTGGAAGAGGCGGAGTTGAGTGGCAGTTTCAGTCAGCAGCACAGCACTGAAGCACACTGCTCTTAAGTCCTCTCAATTCTTTGCTTTGGATCGAAGTGAAATTCTATTGCAGTCCTCTGAGCCTTGGGGGTAGCTGATATCTTTACTAAATGAAGTACATTTGCCTTTCTGAAGGTTTGACTCCATGCACCTGTCATTCTTCTGATTTTATTCATCAGACAGTTGCTGTGTTTCTGAAGCATGACAAACAGCAGCCAAATCCACTCCAAGACCTTGATAATGGAAGTAGGAGAACAGAAAAACCTTGAAAAATGCTGCTTTTATCTGTCAGTCTGTTTTAGCAATTTAATGATTTAGTGGCTAGATAAAACTAACTAAATGTGTTTCTTTTTAGAGTTATTTCTGAGAAATAAGGAAGGATTTCAGCCCTCAAACCAAAAACTAGATTTTGTCACTTTAAAAAAAATTTTTATTTTTACTACTGTATATATCTTGGGTGAAAAGGAATTCTTTCCTTCAATGGCTTATAGAACTATTTTTAATATTTTATGTTGAAGGAGGAATAAAATTCATAAATAATAAATCTAAACCTTCCAGGTGGAATACACAGGAATATAATGAGTTTCTGCGAAAAATCACAGATTTCATGCAATCATACAGTGTTTTAATGTCAGCTATACTCATATGCTACTACTAATGAGAATAAATTGTCAGTCATTAACGTACATTTTCAAATGAAGAGAATTACTATATTCTTCACTGATTTTTGCCACATCACTTGATAGGTATATGACTCTTAGAGATTAAAAAAGTGAAGCAGTGTACTGCAGACAATGGGGTCAAAATGAACAACGCATGATAAAAGATTTTGTTTTATTCGATAGAATCCATTAGGTTATATTTAAAAGCCTAAGTAATAACCAGTTAAATGAAACGGGGGAAGCAATTAGATAAGCAAATAAAAGATGATCTCAGAATGAAATATTGGTGATAAGGGGAAAAAAAAATAACAGAACAAAAAAAAACACAAAAAAACCCCAGTAATAAAGTAATCAAGCTCAGTAGAAGGCTCTAAAGAGGTTTGTGTAGCATAAATAGATGCTAGCAAACACACTCAGGCTGAGAGTTTCAGAAGACCTGAAACACCCATGTCCTTCGTTTAACAGGGCCAAATGAAACAAAAGCAAGGGTTTGTTTAGATAACATATGGATGAAGCTGTGTTCTGCCTGTGGTCCAGACCTTTCAAAAACTATGGAGTTGAGTTACTAGAGCCCTGAAGCTCATACTGACAGTATAGGTTTTGTGCCTCACTGGTAAGAATGAGTTTAAGCAACCAAGACAAAGGAAAAAATATCAAAAGCGTAGATTGTTTGAGCTAGAGAAATCTCATTAGGCCCCTCTGAGTGTGGGTAGATTTTACTTGGAGATACTGTATCCAACTGCCCCACACTGAAGATCTAGAAATAAAGCTTCAATGTGACACAAAAACATTGCCTGTTGACATGCTGATTCAACAGTCCTGAACAACTTTTTTGCACAGAACAAAAGTTCACCAGCTAAGAATGTCAGAATTGAGGCTGCAGGGTTAATATCTATTATTTCTTCCATCCCTTGTCTCCTGGGAAAGACTGCAGAGCTCAGAGCTTTTTTTCCCAGACTCTCACAGTTGTAGAGGTGTCAGAAATACGAGTACCAATAGAGTCAAGCAGGATTAGAACCCAAAGCTTTTTGAATGAGTTTGCGAACATAACTGTTTAAAAGGCACCTTCCAGTTTTGTGCCTAACCACAAAGAAAAAAAGTCTCTAATGACTTTGGTTCTTGAATTTCATATGAATTCAGAACTTCTAGTATTTTGCTGAATATGAAAAGTAATAATATACACCTGAATTAGGTGCCAAGGCTTTTACAACTTTAACAGAATTCTCCGGCTAGTATTTTATTTGCTATCTGTGGCTGTACTTCTTGTAGGCTCTTTCGGTTGCTGACCAAAACTGTCTCCATTGGCTGGATATTGTAGGACTTCTTACTGTGTAAGCCAAAGCATCAGTATGAGAGACTAAGGCAAAAAGTTTTGGGTATGGTGGGGCTTTTTCTCATTCCCTCTCCTACCCTTTATGATATGAAGTGAGGTATTGTTGGGTTCTTAATGGATTGATATAAAATATTGACTAAAAAATTCTTGACAAGGTAGTATTGGAAGCCTAGCTGTCTAACTCTGTCATCTCAAAAAGTTAGGATTGACGTTTGGCATATGTTTACAGCATCTAAATTGGAGCTACCCTTCTGGATACTTTAGCTCTCACCTTTCTTCCTAAAATCCTGGATTTCTTCACATGGACAGCATTATATTTTTACGAAGTTGAAACCATAGGCAGACTTCTGCAATAGACCTAACTTAAAAGATACTGAGCAAAGATTACTTGACTGAATTAAATATGTAGGTACTCATGAAGCCATTAAACATTTAGCTCGACTTCTATCATTTTTCACTAAAGCTCTCCAGTTGGCTGACTGCTGTTGAGATGTAGATTTTCTCTACATGAAATGTCTTGCCAACAATGAATAAGCACTAAACTGCCATTCAATAAAAGATTAAGGGAACTGTAAGCATGACCACCTGGCCAGCGCCCTTGCCTTTGATTTGTTATCAAAAACACTGAATGGTTTTATTTCTCTTTCCTTCAAAAGGAGCTTTTGTAAAAAATATGCTCATGCACATAAATGCATCTAGATAGACGGATATAAATGAATTTACTGGCAACTAAATTTTTGAGATTCCCAGAGAGTCACCATTCTTTTTCTTGTTCTGGTTTTATGCACAAAAGTGGCTTCAAAATGTTCCAGTCCAAACTGTTCAGTTGTGTTCGGAATGCAATCTCATATAGTTACATTTTGTGATGGAAAAGCAGTTCATAACTGTGTCTATTGTCATCTGTGGTAAATTATGGTAGTTTCATTCCAGATATTCTCATTGTAGAGTTTATCACAATAGACTATAACAGAAACAAAGGTTTCAGCAAGATTCAGTGAAGGATTAGACATTTAGTTGAATAATAATAGCCAAATTGTAAGAATGCATTATATTTATTAACTTTTAAAAGAGCTTCAGGAATTAATCTCTAATGTGGATTTTAGAAATATACTGTGATAGATTTCTTCGCTTTCCTTCTAAAACATTTATCAAACACTACCATTTGAGACGAACTATTGCTCTAGACAAACCTGTGGTCTTCATCTACCAGATTCTGTCTTCTTAAAGCAGTGGAGTCAGCGGCATTGCCCTGTATGTGCCAAGACCACCTACTTCAACCTTTCTAACTGGAATAACAAAGAACTGTTTACAGTCGAATAACACTGAACTTCTTGTGATATTATCTGTTGTTCATCAATGATTCAGGCATGTTAGAAGAGAAATAATTTTTCCTTGTCGGTTGGACTGAGAGGTATATGAGTGCTAAAGGTATCATACTGCCAATGTTATTACTGATAGTGCCAAGTTGTGCACATTATTCAGGTTTTTCTGTGAGGAACGTTTAATTATTTCACAAGATCTTTTCTTTTCAAAAGTCTTACCTTAAGTAAATATTGTCTACATCTAATCCTAGCCCAAATATAGGTGCTATTTTTTTTTAAGTTTTTGCAAATAAAGTAGGCTGAAGCTTCAAAATTTTACAGGCTGAGATTCTGAAAAGTTTCTCTGGAGCCTGAGGCTATGCTCTTTTTCATGTTTTGTTGTTTTGTCATAGGGAAAAGGCTCTATAAAGTCAGTGGAACTCACCAAAAGAAGGTATTTCCCCCAAGGATCAAGTTATTAAGTTCTTCCCAGTTTGCTTTTCCACAGCATACACTGTTTCTAGCAACATTACATAACGATAGCTGTGGCAGAGTTACGGGTTTCTATACTATGTAAGCACACCATGAAATGAAAAAGAATTGAATTCAGTGTTTTATGCTTTTTTTTTTGGGGGGGGG